>JAHZNE010002171.1:0-32463 GCA_027744055.1 Callyntrura sp. NNG-2020
CGTATGGCTGGCGACACAGAACCCAGATAGGATCGTGAAACTATCGAGCCACCATTTATAATAGGATTAGATCCAGTAGGGTTAGTTTCATGAAAAATGATGCTACTGAAGTGCACCACTACCGAATTCACCCTTTATTAATTTAGTTTCGCCAAACGAAGTTGGCTGGCTCCTAGTTCATATGTATGCTCTGACCCCCCCTGGAGGAAATCCTGGCTACGTCACTGTTTTATATACCTTCTGTAAAGTAGTTATACGAACAAAACGAATTTAATTTTTCACTACAATAAATATTTCCTATTTGTTATAACGAAACTTATGTTTATCGATGCTCCAGATAAGTACTAAAAATGCATGGAACTAAGAGCCCGAGATTAACAAACAACTTATTTTGGACGAGAACTCCCTCACAACAACAATGTTCTGTATAAAATTAATCTTATACACTGATCATGATCATAATAAAATGCAATGCTGAAAATACTCACAACGTTACGTTTCTTCAATAGAGGACCCTATTCAGCATAAATAGAGTCTCGGCCCCCAGCGGACAGTAAAATTTCATATGCCATTTGAAAGAGTTCTTCAAATAGAGAATAAAAATCAACAACACCAAGTCTTCGAATAGCTGCACAACGGCGGGAAAGCTCATGCAAATGATCACGGAATACAGCACACATAAGCTTAATTTCAATTTTAAAGTCTCATAACTCGCCACCCATTTTGAAGAGCTCTTTAAGCGCTACAAGTTGATGTGTCACAATAGGTGTGCACACAGAGAATGCGAATGGTATGGTTGAATACCCAACATATTTCAAGTAGAAATATTTATTTTTCGGGAACACGGTTATAACTCAAAAACCTGAAATCGGACAGTAACAATGCATAGCTTATTATGGAAAGCTCTTTAAGCGCTACAAGCTGTTGTGTCACATTACGTCACAGGCGTGTGTACAAAGATTGCGAATGGTATGGTTGAATACCCAACATATTTCAAATCGAAATACAGAGTCACCCGCCTTAAATGGCACACTATGTTAAGCGTGATAAAATGGCGCGGTTAAGCAGAAGGCAATGACCCTATACATATTTTGTTTGCCATCCTTTTCTCTATCAGTCGATATTTTGATACTTGTATTTTTGTACAAAATGAAACCACAAACGCCACCGGAAGTGGAAGCTCTCATTTTAGGGTTTTCCAAGCAAAAATGGACAAAAAAACGGATTTTGGAAGCATTGGAAACAGCTGGTCACAAGGTTTCCCGAAGGACCCTGTACCGTGTGTTAAATAATTGTGGAAAACGGCGAGCTGCTAAGGCCCAGGGAGCATCTACGCCACCAAGGAAAAGGTCACGTCCTGTACGAAGTTTGGACCTCATCCGGAAAGTGGACCGTGCGACGAGCAAGGAAAATCCCCCGACCTTAAGTGACCTTTGTAAGAGGTTCCAAACGTCCAGAGGAACTTTGCACCGGATCATCCATGACGATTTAGGGAAGAAAGCGAGACGGAAACGACAGTGCCATGTCCTGAATGAAAGCCATAAGTCCAACCGGAAGTCAAATTGTAGGAAGCTCTACGAGGACCACTTAGCAGGTGGAAAGTCCGAGTTTGTGGTGTCATTAGACGAAGCGTTGTTTTTTCTGCAGGACTGCGACGGTAGCCGACGAATTTGCTACACCAAGACCCCAGAGGACATGGAAAACTTTGTCTACCGACGAATTTGCTACACCAAGGACGCAGGGGACATGGAAAACTTTGTCTACCCCAAGCACGAGAAGTTCGGTGACAAATTTATGGTGGTTGGCGCTATTAGCGGAAGAGGAGTGTTGCCTCTTTTCAGGGTTCCACCAAAGGTAAAAATTAATGCTCACTACTATATTGAGCACGTTTTAAAACCATTGGTGGAAACTCATATCCCTGCACTTTATGGAAAGGACTTGGCAAAGGTATACATCCACCATGACGCCGCAACATCACATACTGCAAGATTGACCGCCTCGTACGCCAAGGAAGCACACGACAAATGGGGTATCACTTTTATAAGTAAAGAAGACATCCCTGTAAAGTCACCCGATGCAAGTCCGATGGACTTTTTTGGTTTTGGTTACTTGAAACAGAAGCTTTTTCGAAGGAAGGCAAGGACGTTGGATGGGCTTTGGAAAGCACTTCAGCAAGAGTGGAAGCAAGTAACCCCAAAAATGGTCAACGACGTAATGGACTCGTGGAAACGAAGATGCCGTCTTATAAGTAAAAAGGATGGAGAACACGTAGAACAATGCAAAAAAATTCATTGTAGAAAGGTTGTTTCAAAATAATAAAAACAAAAGTGTGCCATTTAAGACGGGTGATCCTGTAAATTAACTTTTCAGCACTTGTTTAAAGTCAGTTACATCTATAAATAAATTCTCATCTGTATTATGTAACCGAAATTGCGGAGCCAGTCAAAATTCTTTTGGGGGACCAGTATTTTTATAACTTTTGAACATAAGGGATGGAATGTATGTTTTCATTGTATGCTGTTACTAGCGTTACTTGTACCATGTAACATAATAATGATTTCAGTGGTGCCAATAAGTTTGGATGCACTTTACTAATCCAACAAAATTCCAACTTTTCATTTGTTCCCCAATTATTTACATGTATAGTCGGTACATTAAATTTAACGATTGCATATTTTGACGTGTAGTTTGCTCCACAATTGCTGCATTGCATAAACATGGCTGTTTACCATTACAAACGTTATCACGTAGTTCCAACACATTTACTTCTATTAAAACGGGATTTCGGCAATTAATTCCTACCGGCTACAGAGTCATGCCTGGACCATCCAAAAAAATCATCTCCCTGATTCCTGAGTCTGGCTCTAAACGTGTTTTATTATGGTTTATTTTGTTGTGCAATCGCTTGTACCTTATAGTAGTACCCTAGGTACGCTTCCCTTGCTGTTTGCGGCACCGAGAGAGCTAGCAGCGGTATCAGTTCTGGCGCACAATTCTTGCTTTATTGGTGTACAGTGTACCTTCCATAAATGAAAATCTGTAAATGAAAAAGCACATTTCTCCACCTTTCTGACACACTATCACACAAATCTAAAGGTGATATAGTGTCATGCCTGCTCATAAATCGAACATGTGTGCGTTCCATAGAAACAAACGTTACATGCTTGTTGCGTATCCATAATGCCCTGGTCGTATAAATCGCCACCTTCCGGAAAAGTAGGAGTTATGTTGGTTATTAAATAAGCATGAAGGATTTTTTGTATTCGCAGATGGCCGTTATTTGAATGTTTCGTCTGGTAATAAGTTAGAGGGAAAGCTCCCCAAAATTACTTGTTAACTGAAAGGGAAAAATGTTTGAACAAGACAGAATGTCCACAAGTCAGAAATAATATTGTCTCTGTAAAATAAACATGAGATTTTACAAATTAACGACAGAGAGGAGTGCATGGCTCGTGAAATTAGTTAAGAGTTTCCATTTTATACTTGTACTGTGACTGTGGTATACAAGTAGTTGTGTGTGTACATACTTGATGATATTGATAATATGAGTGTGTAGTTTAGTATGTAAATTAATGCAAAGCGAATACGCTGTAACTGTTTACTCACGCTATATATGTATTTTCTCGTTCTGTATCTCGCGAAAGTGGGAGGTCACATAAATTTGGGCCAGCCAACTTTTTCTTATCGTTCGGTACAGTATTTTCCCGACTTGTCCCATTTCTTTCTTTCTCTCTTTCTACACTTTCCACACTAAAAGTGTCGCCAATAATTCGTTTTCCCAGTTATTTTAGCAAAGTAGAAATCCTCCGAATTGCTTCTTTAATAAAAGCAGTGAATTATCATTAAAGCTTTTTTCTTATTGTGTTTCTTTCTCCGAACGCAAAGGCTAAACTAACCAGAAACGAAGTATGGAAGGGGAAGGAGAATACTATTGGAAGACGTGTGTGGACTGTATACATTATCCTAACAAAACTCTCATCATCCTCATGTCACGTTTTCAACTCTCTTTTATTCACCCAGTTTCTTCCTGTTTCCCAAAATGAAAAGTTGTTACCAGGTAAGCTTCTTAGGTGTACATCCATTTCTGTGGTCGCCGTTGCCAATATAATGTCAATTTTGTCTATGAGAGCTTAATAGGTATTTTTTTATGACGGCCTACCGCCAATCCACTGCCAGAATTAGTAACAAGCTCCATACGTATAGGACAGCTTACTATGACGTCTCATCCGTTACGTTTCATACGTGTTTACTTCAAAAACTGAAAATAATATCAAGTAATAATTGAAATTGATAGATGAACATTTTCAATTATAATTATAAAATGAAGGATCTATAGCTAATAGTTCAGCAATAAGTTAGCACTGTTTGCAAAAATGAATCATTGCAACAAAAACAGTATTTTTATTTTAGAAAAATATTGAAATCGAAATGACATCTGTATCAACCGCTAACCACGAAATTCCATAACACCTTGGAAGCTTACCTAGTTAGTTTTTGTGTCAGAATTTTTTTTTATTTGCTCATACATTTTGCATGCATTACATTTTGCACGCTCTAACTTGGGCCCTGATTTTGTAACTGCTATACGATATAAGAAGGATATCCAGCAAATGAACACAATCCCGTTTCTCATTAGAATGATCAAAGGCTGGAAAAAAGTAAAAAGAAAGTATAAACTGAATGCTGATGATGACGAGGAGACTATGAGACAGTCACGAGTATTATGTTACCATAATTTACTTTTTATCCCGATTTTATGTGTGAAGAACGTACACGCCCCACAAAACAAAAAATAGACTACCCCAGTAGTAGCGAATCCTCCAATGCAATGTAGCGTGTTCCAGTGGCTCCAAATTGAGACATGATAGCAACAAAAACAATTTATTATACATGGAAAAAGGGGCCCTTTTCAACTTTGTCACAGCCCGTCACTATTTACAACAGCTACCATCCATCAGTACCACACGGACGAAGGAGGAAAAAGGAAAACAGGTTTTTCACTGTATGTGTCTGTGTCACAAGCCGTTACCAGTAGTAGGTCTACTACAAGTTTGTTAGAAAATAGTTACGAGCACCAAGCGCATACATAGGTCCCGTTTATATAAATTTAAACGTTTCGCGGAGGCGTTAGATATCCTGTTAGACACCCGTGCTTTTCCTTTCCCATCATCTCATTTGATGTTTCTGAGGGTATATTGAATTTCAAACGAAACCGGTCTAAGTAAACAAGCAATCTTGGAGGAAAAAACGCTGTTAGACGAAGCTGAATAAACTGGAGAGAAAGTAAAAGAGATGCTTCCCCGATTTCGGAAATGAAGTCGAAATGAAATGGTAGTGGGATGCACACCTCCTCCAAAGAAAAGATATGGGTATTGAAGCTGGTGCTTCCTTTTTTGTTGAATCGAAGGCGTTCCTCCCCCCAACATGCACGTAGTGCCTTCCCTGTTGTGTGTTATAAAGTATTTTTTGCGTTTAATATGGTATTGATCAAACGAACAGAGTTTATAAGCAGTTTAAATACCTAATTTGGGCTTTCAGCGATTAAAGTCGACAGTCGGGAACGGCGGGGGCAGACAAAGAAGATGGGAAAGTTGTGTTTTTGGAAATGTGATACATACATAAATATGAGCAAGGAACCTGCGTTGATGGACGACCTTTAAGATTTTATGGGAATCGTAAAATATGCAATATACTCAAGTTATAGTGAATGGCGAGGGGGAAAGAGAGAGAGCAGAGAGAGAGAGAGGAATGGGTGGTATAGGAGCGGTGGGAGAAAGGAGCGTAAAACTTTTCGTGGGATTAAATATATTTTGAAGTTTTCTTTCTTGCATCATCATGTTGTGGGAACAACTTGATACTAAAAAACTCTTTCGTGCCAGTATTTCACAATTAAAGAGCGTTCACACTCCCAGGATTCCAGTTTCCTTGAACAAATAGTTTCTACTTGCTCTGCTCTTCCCCCAACTCGCCTCGTTTTTATTACTGACAAATAATGAGTCTGTGGCGGAAGAAGATACGTAATCCGCTGTAAATTTTACCATGGCGGGTAGGTATACCAAGTAACCAGTACTTTCTTCGGGGAAAGGGACAAAAAAGAGGGAGGAAGAGAGGAAGAAAAAACAAGCTGTTTATCTATTTTGTGAACAAGTAAAATTTGAAAATCTCAAAGAAACTTTTAAGTCTTTGAGCAAATAGATTTTTAACGAGTGGAAGAAAAAGGCTGGACATGAGAAAGTTTTAGATTCATTTAAATATTTACGTTTCGCCTCCTATAGGTATATACTTTGGAGTTGCTCCTTCTTCCCAAACCACTCTCCCACTACTACTGTCTTGAATTAAACATTTTCTTCGCTGGAAGATCCTTGTAAATACCAAATCAAAGACACTCATCCTATTGGGTAAATATGGTAGGCTTAGTGTGTCCAAACAGAAGAAAAAAATATTTTGAAAAAGTAATGCCACAACTCCAACTCGACGTTGAACACAACATGAAAAAGAAAACTTCTCCAGAACCAGTTGGAAAGTTGGTGGTGGTCCTGGTGGACTGCGAACTTTATGTAATGTAGATTACCTAACTGATCGCTGACACACATATCGCTAGTAATTATTTAATTTAAATTACTTTTCAGTAAATTATCAGATTTTTGGACCACGACTACAACATCGCTAATAAACATGGATGCAGGCCGGGGCAATGTGGGAAATGTTGTGTGCAGTGAAAACGAAAGCTTTCTATTTTATTAATTTCATATGATCTTGAGCTGTTGGATTAATATTACAAACTGGAACATCTCCTTCAAATAAATGAACAGACACGCATTTTTTCTATTGCAAGAGCTTTTATGGGCGATTCCGCTGGGGCGAGAGGAAGCGAGTGGAAAATGCAGTTAATGAGTTCTACCAAGTGGAGACGTTCATTTTATTATTTCTTGTGAGTTTTAGAAAATATTTTATGCAGAGTGTGTTGTTTTCTTTATTAGTAAGAACAAAGCGGGGTTTAGTGATAATAAAGAAGAGTACGATTTTATTTCCCTTTTTATCAGTATCAGTATATAGGTATATATATATATATAGATATATATATGGATTTATATGTTTTATTTATTTATTTATATATTTGTTTGTATAGTACTTTATTTTAATTTGGATTTACATGAAAACATCTGGAGGAGCCTCTTTGCTTAGTTTCTCGTCCTCGAATGTAACTGTCTTGGAACGAGTTGGACGTGGAAGTGTGGCAGAGGACCGTCCACAGCCAAAGTTCATATTGCCCAAAGTTGTCATTTCGACGACATTTGGTTGTGGCGCAAAAAACTCTGTTGCCATACTCTTGGGCACAAAGTATTCGTCTCCCTGTTAATTAAAAGAGAAAGAGAGAAAAAGGGCGAGTCATAAAATACGAAACAGACGGGCTAAAAACGAAAATGAAAATTCTTCTCTTTCGCGCTCGTTTCCTGTGATCTGTGAAAGAAGGTTTTTAGTCTCACACAGAGAGAGAAGGAAGAGGATAAGCTTTTTATGTGAAAATGCATGTCTCTCTGGATGATGAGACCAGTGTGGGTTGTAAAAAGCCACATACCTACGCACACAAGCACATATTTATGTGACAGGGCAGTGGAAAGACTGGAGGACGAGACGAGAAGACAGGATTATTTACATAAAATGAGTTTCTCTCCCCTTTTCTGACGTTTACAATAAATTGCTTACCATTGTAGTATTGGTACTGTCTAACGTTATATGCTGTAACCCTACATGATTTTCCACTGGAGGTGGCGTCTCCTTCTTGCTATTTTGTGGTCAGGATATTGGCCGATGATATTGGCGACCGCGGCCCGTTTTGCTCCGCACAATTTCCTCTTGCACGAGATTGAATACGGTTGAAATGAGTGCCATTCCCAACAGGATGTACACGGAGGACACCAGCAAGGAAACCTGTTTGGAAATTAATGGACAGCCAAAAAAACACCAGAAATGTATAGAATAACAATAATGTTTGATGGCAGAGGTAGGCAATCGTGATGATCTCTCAACCCTCTCTGTTTGACGGTTTAGAGGTAGATGAAAATCGCAATTAGCTTGTTTTTTGGCAGCCCGGGTAAATTAGAAAACGTTAATTAACTTTCCAAATCGTTCTCATCGTTCCGCTGATATCAGCATTTCACTTACATGCTTTGAAAGATGCGGATCCAACATGCCTCCAAAACCGATTGTAGCTAATGAGGCGAAGCAAAAGAAAATTGCGTCAACGAACGGCCAGTCCTCCAACCACCAGAATATCCCGGCTCCACCGCAAAGGTAGGCGAAAACAAGTATCAAGGAAACTGGAATGGGAACTCCGCAACTACCTCGTCTCTACAAAATTCAGAGAAGCACCAGGAGCACAATATTAAATAGACAATTAAATTGGAAACTCATTTTGTTTTTGATGAGTATTGGTGAGCGAGCACTGTAAACACGGTAGACCTCCATCATACACTCCTTTCCTATCTCCCTCTCTCTCTTTCTCGTCATGATTAGTATGCAAAATTGGGGTTTGCTGATGATTCCTTCCAATACATTTTGTACATAACTTTCTTCCAGCTCCCAATTTCCTTTTCTCTCTTCCTCTCTCACTCACTCTCTCTCCTTTTCATTCGCCCACCTTGTTTTCAATTTCGTACAAGAAAATCCAATTTCCAACGTATTTACTGCAAATTGGATACGTGTGTTTTGCTCACTCTCCTCACCACCACATCGCCGTCATTATCATTTTCATCGTCTGGGTATGTTGTCGTCCCTTGCTCTCACCCATTTTGTCATATGTTATGCTCCAGCTACCTATTTCCTGCTTAATTTCCTTTGTCACACTTGCTCAATCAGGCCCTTTACGCGTCCCCATCATCATCACCTTAATATGCTATTATTATCACCATTTCCATCCTTAAACAACCAGCGACATGGTGAATTCTTAATATTAGTAGTTTATGGGAGCTCCCAACGCACGTGGACCACGCTGTATCCATGTCTGCCTGTCGTTGACACGGAGCGTAGCCACATCGAAAATTTTCATCATCGTTCCATCAGTTTCGGCAATTCGATACTACTTTGTCAGTGGTAAATAGTAAATGAAGAGGAGAGAAAGTAAAGTGGGTGCCTCTCTCTCTCTCTCTCTCTCTCTCACACACACACACACAACAGATATGAGAGTGGCAGTAATGCAAAGGAATGCATTGCCTACTGGTTTTCTCTCTTCAGAAAGAGAAACAGCCCTCGTGCTTGTAAGTAATATGCAGAGAAGAGAAAGGAAATGAAAAGACTTCACAGGATCCAATTATTTTTTAACATGACACGTTTTTGTAAGGTACTCTCATTGGGACAGGGATAAAAGTAGAGGAAATCGTTTCTCTCTCCCTCTTTCTCCCTCTCTCTCTCTCTTTCGTCTTTTTTCCGTGTGGAAATTTACATTGTTTGTTCAATGGTGTCAAGAGCCGGAGCCAAAAGTTTCCTTTTAAAACACATTACACAACGCTCTTTCTTGTTGTCTATTTGTCTGACTTCTGTGTGTCAGTCAGCAGGGTGAGTAGTTTTTGAAATGCTCCGGAGAAAATATACAAACTTAAGCATTTCATTTTCCCCCGTGCTATGAGTGTTCATCCAACTTTTCTGTTTGAAGTTAAAGGGATATCTAGCTAAACCTTCTACCCAAAGTTTGAGAGTTGCCAAGACTCCAAAAAATAAAGGGAAATTGAAATGATTGCATTAAATTTGATGGAGAAAAGAGAAAAACGAATATATTTACTCTTCGTGAAAAAATTATCATCATCAGAAGCAGCAACCTATACTTGTATATTCTAGTCGACGGCCATTTTTTATTGAAAACGCAAAAAAGGGGACACCAATTTCAACAAAACGTTTATTGAATTTCCCTTTAAAAAATCATGTACATACTAAGTACATGGCAATCATGGCATTGCCAACGTTTACTCTGTATGTCAAGTAGGAGCACTTTCTCCATAAAAGTGGCAAACATACTTGATGATGTAAGCCTTCCAAATATACATGGGTAAATAAAGCGTTCTTCCATCAAAAAATTTTTTATCCTTTTTCTCTTCTACCTCTGCTGCTGCTGCTGATGCTGCTGATGCTGCTGCTGCTATTTTCTCTTTCATTTACCCTGACAAAAATGTATGTAAAACGACTGGGGCATTTCATTCCACAAACACATCAACTTCTTTTCCTTCTTTTGCTCCAAGCCGTTATCTTCCGTACTTGAGTTTTTTCAGCCGTTTGATTGGCAAAGTTTAGTATCGAAAGTAATCTTCCTTTTTATTGTGGAGGAGTTTATTCCTATTTTATAGACGCCTCCTAAAACCGGATCATTTTACAGATGACAAGATACAGCTATTTCGCATTTTCTCCTTATTACTTCACTGTATCTCCCCGAAAGTGGAGATATGGTGTACAAGGCTTTTCATTTCCTTCAAGTGCACACCCGAGGAAATACCATTTAGCGGGGAATTATAAAAACGGTCTGTGCTTTATTAGAATCAGAAGCAGCCGCCGAATTTAGTTGATGTGGTCGTGGTGGTGCTAAAGAGGCACAGGAAATGTTCTCGTGGTGTTTCATAACAGGGAGTGAAAAGCATACCCCCATATAAAATACACATATATACATATATTTATATGCATATATACATATAGCCCTGAGAAAAAAGAACCGTTGGCATCTACCAAAAACATTTCGACTCCTACCATCACCACGGAGCATACTCATCTTCATCATCATCGCTCTGAGATAATTTAGCTATCTGGAAGAAGAAAATTCCCAAACGAGCATTCCTCAAAATGGATGGAGTGACTGGTTTCTATCCCCGTAGATAGTTTCTCCTTCCCAAACCTAATCATCAGTCTACCACCCACTTAACCGTGCCATTTTTTTGAGTTCTTAAAGAAAAATTGCATTTATACCTACGCAGTAAAAGAAGAAATGTTTAAACAGGAAATAGGGTATTATCTGTAATGGAAAGAGGATCAAGAGAGAGAATAAAAAATACACAGCAGAGAAGAAAGTTCACGTATCGTGTCTCTTGAAAGTTTTCTTGCATTTGTACAAAATGTATGAGGGAAGGTGGTTACGTTGCCCCGCTCTTCGGCAACGAGCTCAGAATTGAGTGATGCATTGCGTTACGGCGAAACCATTTATTTTTTTATTTTCCATTTTATTACCCATCAAACTTGGACTGGACTCCGGCTGTATAAACTTTTTGGCGTCAATAATTAAAAGAAGCATGAAAAGGATACAGCGTGGTGGATCATGATGAAATGATGAGAAAGGGTACCAGTGCGAAGAGCAGAGACGCAAACTGCGTGATTGTGTGTGTCTACAGAGAGACAGAGGGGTGGGCAAAGATCGCACTTTTATGTGTCGAGTCGAATAAAATGGAGATGTTAAGTAAAAAATAAATATGTACTTTATTGTAAAAGGGCGGTACTTACCACGATTTTTGAGTATATCGTTCGAATTCCTCGAGATAAAAAGTCCCCAACAGTGGCCAAGTAGCAGAGAGTAAGTGGAATACCTACCGCAGCGTAGAACACCGTCAAAATACGACCTGGTAATGACTTTGGACTCACACTTCCATATCCTGGAGCAGGCGGCCCGGCATTTGGTAGAGAAGGAAATAAAAAGAGAGAAGGAAAAAAGAAATTGTTTAACCATCTGAAAATGGGCATTTATTCGAGTGCACACATACATATTTAAGAGGAACAGCACACAACGCGCCGGGCGCCGTATAGTGGTAACGTTTTTCGCAGACGGGGTATTTACATGGTGGGCACATAGACACGCACAAATCGACAGCCCCTTCAGACCTGGCTCATTTTTGTCCTTTGGGTGGGATAAATGTGGAGACAAAAAGGAGCGTGAAAATTTTGATGATTCTGCTCAGGTAGAGGGGGGAGAGGAGAAAGAGAGGGAGGGAGAGAGGTAGATGTTTGTAGATTAAAGATGTAGCAAGACACCACCAGGAAAATATGACGAGAATAGGGAGGAAAGACAGCACGGAAATTGGAAATGTGTTTCAATGCCAACTTCTGTTTCAAAGTTAAAGTCTTTCTTTCGGAGCGAAAGACTCATTGAAGGCACATATCAGAGAGTGTTGTGTGCCCGTCGGGTTTTTAAAGGATACATAATAAATTAATGGGTTCTATATATACGCGCATTTATTTGTCATACTTTCTTAATGCCCGCCCGTTCCCACGTTTGGGATTCGTGCAGAAGGCCAGAAAACAATTTTGACTGGGAAAGTAAAGGTGTTCTTTGGTAGACTGCATGGGGTTATGTGAGATACTGATAGAAGGTTCGCACGGGGACAAACCTTTTTCTCTCTTTCTCTCTCTATGAAAGACAACGGCTACTTCCGCCCATTTTACATTTACAAAATTACTGGTAATCGCATTCCCATTTTACGCAGTATTCTCCTTCGTTTAGCAACTACGTGTAAACATTTCCCGTCTTTTGCCTGTCTTTCGAACCGTGACACGAGTCACGGTATGGTTTATATACAAAATATATATGTATTGTGAATGAGCATATATGTATGGGAATACGGCGGGAAAAGTACTTTTAAAGTAAGGTTACTTCCAGCAAAAGTACATTTGTATATAATACTATGACTTGGAAGGACTTACCGATTGTCGTAATGAGTGTAAGCGAGTACAAAAGAGCTGCAGGGAAATTTTCAAACGAGTCCTCTCCTCCGCCGTAATGCATGTCTCTGGATGGTCGTCCAAAGTCAACATCGTCGATGGAGAAAAGTTGTCTTAAAATCTCATCTTGGAACTGTTGCAACTCCAACTCAGCGAGCTGTGTCCAGTTGGACTCGTAAAAGATATTTAGATCGAGTGTTAGTGCCCTATGTGGAATTAAAAATTCATTTATTTTTTCCATCACCATCATCATCATCATCATCACCGCCACCATCAGCATATATCAGTGGGAGCATCACCCCGTTGTCGTTGCGTGGACTAGGAGTAGCTACACACACACACACACACACATGACATGAGTAGATAGAAACACGCTTTCCTTGTCTAACCAAAACCAAAAACCAGCAGCGGTGACGATGGCTACAGGAGCAGCCAAAGAGAAAGATTTCCTTTTCACCAGAAGTGGCCAAAACCAAAGAGCAGTAGTCGTAGTAGCAACAAAAGTGCTTAAAATCTACCAGGTCTATAAAGATACCCAGAGTCAAGCCTAGTTTTCACTTCCCCTGTGCTCCTGTTTATACTTTTTTTGTTCGTTCCTGTTTTCTCTCTGGTCTACAAAAATGTTCATGAGGAGCAGGACGACGACGACGATGTGATGGTGTTGACGATGATGTTGTTGTCGTTTTTACTCTTACTCTCCCCATAATATCTGTACTTCTTTTCTTTCTCCTTCTCTCTGTCTCTCTCTCTCTCTCAGTTACTTTTATAGTCGAAGGAGAGAAAAAGAAAACACGCGACAGCCAACATCACCAACCATCATGGGTGAACAACGAAAAGTGCATTTTAAGCTGTTATATGATGTGAGCCAATTATTTTAAGTATGCTGAGCAGAAAAAAAATCCCTTTTTTTCTTTCTCCTCCTCCCTTTGTTCACCACCGTCGGCAAATTTACCCTAATCTCTAAAAGTGCTTTGCATTTCACTCTTCTTCCCTACACGGTTTATAGCCGTTTTTCCTAATAATAAACAACCTCCCAAGAAGAAGACAAAAAAAAAATCCCCAGGAATAGGCAGCAATGGGAATCACAGGGCATGATCATCATTATCCTTATGGCTCATTGTATCATAAATCTGTACAGGGAAAAGGCAAAGGGAAGAAAAATAAGGCCCAAGAGATAATGCCGCCGCGCTGTTGCGGTGTGGTGACGTGGGGTAGTCCGGCTCCATAAAAAATGTTCCGGTGCTATCACTACCTCCTCCTTCCACTAAACCTATCAACCTACCTCTCCTCAAAAAGGTGCATAAGAGAAAACCCCAATTCATAATATCCCTTCTATGATCAGCATCATGTTTTACAATAATAGTCGGAAATAATGTCCAATTTCCTTGTTGCGACTTGTGAGAAGTCGGCAGAAAGGACAGAAATACGAGGGAAGGAAGGAAGGAAAGGGAAAAAAAGACATGGGCTCTGACTGATATACTCAACGTCATTTCCTACCATACTAGGGTAATCTTTATAGGGGGTTTCATTATTATTTTTTCCTGTTCGAGATGATGACAACAATAGTCGAGAGAGAGAGAGAGAGAGAGGAGTTAGGTATATTAAATATAATGTTTTCGATCCCAACGCTGTTTAGTATTAAAATTGCTCCTGTTCCCACTGCCGCACACTGCTACTGGTTTTTTCCATGTCATGCATGATACTCCAAAGCCCTATTTCAAGATACGTAGTGTGTGTGTGTGTGTGCATGTATGTGGTAGTAACGCATATTTATTTATGTAGGTATTTTAGACCAATATTAGTTTTTTTTTGCTTACTTTCTACTAGTGCATACTTGTACAACTATTACTAGTTCTACTTACCATAATCTCATCACTGTGCGATTCCTGAGAGTATCCAACTCACTTGAGCTAAGACTCTCTTTCGCCAACAGCCCATGATGGCTTTTATGGTAATGGTTTTCGAGGAAGAAGAAGGCAAATGCGCCTAACAACACGTACACAATTATAGCGGCGCAAACGGAAAATATGGAGAGACAACATCGTCTTGCCTCACACATTGTGCTAATGGTTCTTCCCTCCTTTCCTGTTTTCACGACTGTCGTTCCTTGTTTTTCTGGTTGTTCCACTACTTACAGCAGCAGCGGTGGTGGGAGTAGTAGTAGTTGTAGTTGGAGCAGTGGTAGTGGCGGGGCAAGTATTATTATTGGTTTTGTCGTCGCTGTTGCTTTTTTGTTTTTGTACGTGTTACAAGGAATTATGAATTTGTAATTTATATGCCGATGTTCTGCGAGCAAAAATAAAGACAACGCAAAAAGAAGGGAAGGGTTAATTGGAGGATCGGTGCTCTGCAGATGAGGATGCGGCCAATGTCGCTCCTACTGTCAGGGAGGAGGATGGGTGCAGATTTTTACGCAGTCGATTACAAAGTGAGGCGCCGGATTAGAAAAAGACGTTGATTGTACTTGAATTGACGGAGTAGACGCAGTGTCAATAGAAATTGGCAATTTTGTTCGTTTGGCTAATAATGTCCCTTTAGGTATTGATGGTTGGACAGACAAGAAAACGAGAGAAATGTCTACAGTACTGCTTGCAGTTTTGCCACGAATTTGTTCCAAGTGCCTTATTCATACTGTTGTGATTTGAGATGACACTTGAGGGGACATGCAGCTTTCAAGAGAGAAAATTTCTTTGCTTGCTTTGCCAGCAATAATACTAACGGTATGGATGACATATCCTACATTATTATCCTATTTGACTGCCAATGGAACATTTGGACAATGCCAATGGCCAAGAGCGTAAAAATTCACATTTGTCTGTCGTACGGTGACGCTGATGAAATTGTAAAAGCTGATGATCCTTAACATAGTGATAGGAGCCGGTATGATGGCTCTTCATCGCAATTTTCATTTAGTTTTTTTTAAGTTAGACTCTTGATTACTTCACTACACGACGTTGTGTCGCTGCAATACATCCGATAAGAATGGTTACGACTTCCAATTATTTATGTCTATCATCCTGTAAACGGGACCGGATAACACGGTATTGTCGCACGGAAACAGGAAAAAGGCGCGCACCAAAAAAACAACTAAAATTGCCTGGAAAGTACGAGAGGGAACGCGAGATAGTTAAATTGTGAAATTAATGCGGAGTGAGTCAACTCGCAGAGGATTCGTTGAACAAGGAAAAAAAAGTGTAGCAAAAAAGATCATTAGAAAAGCTGAAGTTATGTTGACGCTAATTGTAAGTACTATACTTTGCTGCGTGGTCGTTTTGTGCGTGGTTGTCGTTATAAAACTGTCCTAGCACTTGAGAAGCCCCGTACTCTTTAACAACCCCGTCGGCTTGCCGAGTAGCACGTCCAATAAACGTGGAACATAAACGCAACGATTATTAAAGTTCAAATTGGTTATTAGCCAGACTAGACTTGTCACCTACGCACAAAGTCAATTGCAACTGACAAGTAGGGTAGGCTCGAGGACATCCAATTTTTTTCTGCTGTCACAGAGAAAAACATTCAGTACACTGCACTCTCTCAGTGTGACGACGACGACGACGACGATGGTGATGATGATGATAATGCTGCTGTGTTGGTGATCTGTGTGTGTGGCCTGTGTACTATATTTGTGCTGTATTGCAGCGAATGCAGTAGTGGCAACTCTGGAAGAAAGTTTTACGACGTGTGTGTGTGTACTTACAGCTAAAAATATCTTTGTAGTCACTACGTATTATGCACACTCACAAGCTTGGAATGACGGTGGAACGACGACAACAACAAAAACAACGATGTCTAGCTACTTCTCTAAACGTCAAACAGATAAATGTGAATATAATCTCACGTCAGAATGTTGACGTTTGAACAAGAAACAATAAAGACTGACACTGCAAAGCTTTATAGACTTCCTCAAACTATTCGTAATGCTGAAAACAGCTTGTATGATGATGATGATAATAATAACCGTAATACTAATAATGAAACTTCTCGCAAATCTACCCAACTGGCCGAGAAAGCGGGAGAGAGAAAAGAGAGACAAAGAGACAGCAAGTTGGCCAGAAATTTGCGGGGTTACTGACTAGCAAGTGGTCTTGTATATATACTCCTCTGCTACTTTGTCGTGCTCTGAGAGTGTTTACTTAAGAGAGAAAGCGAGAGACCCAGCGTGTCAACCAGATTTAATAGATACTACTTACATTAATTAATTTATTTACTGTGTATATCCCTAAACTGTACCGTTTTTAATTATAGCAAAGGAAATTCTGTGTAGTCACACTTGAAGGGCTCTCGCCCTCTTCCGTATTGTAATTGGTAGTAGAGTGGAAAAATTGAAGGAAAACAGAGCTGGAATAACACTTTTGTGTAAAATGGTGTATCTTCTTTTATGTTGGTGCAACGACTCTCCACATATCTTTGCTATCGCGAGAGAATGTGTGCGCCTTTCAGTGGTAGGAGAAGTGTAGTAGTTGGGATGTTGTTGGAGAGAGAACTCTCATGCGAATGACTGAATGAACGACCAGTGTGTCTATGTCTCTTTCTCTCTTTCTCTTTGGTTCGCCTACTGTTTCCCGTATATACATGTGTATGTGTACGGGAAGGAGAGAGAGAGAGAGAGAAAGAGAGTTTGAAAGTGTGTGTGTATGTGTTGGAGAGAGAGTGGGTGAAGAAACTAGTGAAAGTTGCTCCACTATTTTCTTCTCATTCCACTCACACTCAAGTGACTTATAATAATAGGTTTTCTGTTCTCTGCTGCTGATGCCACCACACTGCCACTAGTTCTACCACACACACTCTCTTTTGCTGGCTCAGC
This sequence comes from Callyntrura sp. NNG-2020, assembly GCA_027744055.1. NCBI lineage: Eukaryota > Metazoa > Arthropoda > Collembola > Entomobryomorpha > Paronellidae > Callyntrura > Callyntrura sp. NNG-2020. The sequence continues at coordinate 17,492 of JAHZNE010002171.1, forward strand.
TTCTACATTTTTTCGTCTCCTTTTGAATACCTACTTTTATGCAATGCTGCCTGACTTGCACACACAGATTCTTACACACACACACACACACACACATACACACATGCATGGAGAGAGTTGGAAAGAGAGAGTTTTGCTGTGGAGTAACACAAAACGTGGGGTAGAATCCAGCAAAAAAAGTTCAACAAAACCAGCAGCAGCATCTATACATGCCTACACGCCATGATTATTATTGTATGTGAGATGTATCCAGCACTACGGAATGTGGAAATTTGTGAGTTGGTAGGATGGAGGTATGTACATCTCTGTGTGGTATATATTTAATGTGCAATCGCATTGTAATAGATACAGGGGAAAAAGTACCAGCAGGAAAATCACAAAGCCAAAACCACGTTCAAGTTAACACTCACATCATTTTCGTCTTCCTTTATGAAAATGTACGGAGTGCACATATGAAATGTGTTGGTTCGTAGGTAGAAAATATTATACATAATAGAAGAAAGCGAGCGAGGGAGAGAGCGACAGACACAGAGTAAACTCAAAGACAGCTTCTCCGTTCAGCCAGCAGCATGTAGAGATGGAGAGAGAGAGGAGGTGAAAACAGAAAGTGAGGGAAAATGGCAAAGTGTTGTGACTGTGATGATGAGGACGAAGACGACGACGACGACAACGGTGTTGATGATGATCAAAAGGAGCATGAGAGGAAAAGTGGAAATAATACACTTTTTTGTACATTATATTAGGTAGGTATGTTTTCGTTTATTGATGCGATGCCACTGCAAAAGGATACCAGAGAGATGGTGGTGGCGGTGTGGACGACGATGATCATCATCATCGCTTCTTAAGACCCTATCTCTCCCTCTCTCTCTCTTGCGGACGAAACCCAATATGTCTTTTGTGAGAAGAAAATAACAAGAGATTGCAATCATAATATATAAATGTCTATACGTGTAGGGGTAGATGGTGAAATGGTGATGGTAACAGTAACGAAATTAGATAGTAAGAGAGAAACGTGCTATTGCCACTCTGCTCAATTTCCTTCTCAGTCGCACAAATACGTACACGTTCAGTCACTCACTTACACACACACACCACACATAAAGACGCATTCAAAAGAAGTAAATAAATACTACGGGCTTCCACAATATCTGCACCATGCGGAGGAGAAGGAGGATGATGATGATGATTATGATGAGCGTGATCACGATGACGAAATGATAGTACAACTTTTCCCTAACCATCCCACTACACTTCCCTCTGATCTCTTTCTCTTTTCTGATTCTCTTTCTTTGTACCCCTTCATTCATTTACTCATTCTTTTCTTCCTTTTCCATCAAATCCTCTCTTGACTTTGTGACTTTTACACACTTTTTTCCCTTATCGTCCAATTATCATTATTACTTACGTTCATTATATTACTTTCACATTTTTCGATTCGAGCTCGGTGCTGTGTGCTTCCGCTTTGCCACACGAGAATGAATAAATGTTTTATGACGTGATAAAAAATAAGGGAGCACCCCAGCATCACTGAAGTCAACAGCATCAATGGGGAAATAAGAGTTGCGATGTAGGTTGCGAAGTTGCGATGTGTGTAACCAACGAGGGGGAGAGGGAGAGAATAGCACACCGACAGTAAATGGATTATACGATGATGAGGAGGAGAACTGTCAATGATCGAACAGAACTGGTAATAACGTTAGCCTTTTATGACAGACGATAATCGGAGTATTAGTACTTTTTTTATGGGCAACACTATTACTCTTATCATGATAGCGTTGACTCTCCTCCAGTCAAGGTGTACAAGAACACAAGTCGTCATCATGAAATGTCCGTGTGCGTAAAAGTGTAATCATTATTGGCAGCCTGGAAAATTTTCATTTTAAAGAGAACATTTCTTACTGTATGTTATTTAGAAACGGGGGCAGTTTACAATTGTGGCGGGGAGGGGGGAGAGGGGAGTTGCGGTGATGGAGCTATTGATGCAGCAAAAAATGGGAACAAGAATGGAGGAAAAAAGTCGTTTCGCGGTTAACATTTTTTGCTACCTTCGCTACTCTCTCTCTCTCTCTCTCACACTCTCCTCGTTGATCCTATTCCAGTTTTGGATAACTGTCAATGAATGTCAGCCAACAACAACGACAACAACAGCAGCAGCAAAGAGGATGGACAAAAAATTGCAAAGCGTTATATTTTTCGTGTCTGTTTTTATGTCGCAGTTGCTGTATTCATTGAGGCATGAAAAATTGCGTTTAAAAACTATCTAAAGAACGACCATACGAATGAATGAATGTTTTATGGATTCCTCTTTCCTCTTTTTCCATTTTTATCTTTCCAACTACTCCCGTAATAACATGGCTGTAAGGGATGAGCAGGTGAACGAATGCATATATTGACAAGCCGCATTTATATACCCACACATAGCCAGAGAGCTTGTTGTCAAGAGAAAACCATCCATGAGGTTGGGATTGCTACTCACTCACATTCTGTGAGATGGAAAAAGGGAGAAAAAATAAATAAAAATTGAAAGAGACACAGTAAGATGGATCGTGATAGTGATGGGATAAAAATATGTGTAAAAGAGATTGCCTTTAGTTTGGAGGAAAACAGAGATGAAGAGAACAAGCGAAAAAAATTGTCTCCCCGAGTTTTTTTGTTGGCACTTTTTCCCCTTCTTTTTTCCTTCAGTCATCATCTGTTATGTCGTCCTGGAATGGATATCAACAACTGGCAATGGCAATACTGAGTGTTTTGGAAAAGAAAAGGAAAGAAATAGGTAATATATAAATGCGTCACACGGCAATACACCACCTATAAGTGCTTGACTCTCTGCTACAGGCTGTTTACTCAAGTCACATACATAATTCTTATGTAATAATATGACGATAGGAAAGAGACAGGAAGAAGCAAAGACACTCAGAGAGAGAGAGAGAGAGAGAGAGAGGAGGGAGGGGAAGGAGAGACTGTGATAGAAAGCTTAGCCAGAAGTCCGAGTAGAAGAAGAAGAAGGATGACGACGATAATGACGGTGACACACAACTACAACTAAAGGATGTACCGTGTTGATACAATGGAAAACGAAGCAGCTGAAGAAAAAAGGAAGCTGGTTTTGTCCACTTCAAGTTTACTGAACCACTTTCTCGAATACACGCACCCCGACCACGACATGATCCTCACTACAATACTTCATGGACAAGGATAGAGAGACAGATGGAGAGAAAAGAAGATGTTTCATTTTTTTCTGGTAGAGTTGCTACTTGTTTCTTCCTGTCGTTTTTCTTCTATTTTTTTCCTTCTCTTTCCCACTATATCAACATGGTCAGCAGCAATTTAGTGCAAGTTCCGTTTGAAGAGCGCACTCGTGCTTTTTTGCCTTGTCGACTGTTGCTGGGCAGCTTAACTGATTTTCAAGAACACACAGCATTTCGGGAAAAGCGGAAAAGTCAGTTCAACTTGAGAACGCGTTTAATCAACTTGACTGAATGTTCGTGTTTGGTGATGGTGGGCACCAGCCCGTTTTTTGTATTTATGCGGGAGTAATAATGTATATTGTAGTATCAAGAATCTATTTGTGGGAAGCCAATCAAAAAAGAAAACAAACATCCTCCCTCTCTCCCACTCTCTCTCTCTCGATCTCTATTAGACCGCCGCACACTTTCCCAATCCCAAACATATTACATCTTTCTATCGAATCAGAACAGCAAAATATCATTATCTAGCAATTTGTGCTGAAAACCGTGGTTCGTGATTTTTTCTTTTTGCCCAACTTGAGGTTCTGTAATGAACATGTTTCCAGCAGAATCCGCAACCGTCTCAAACATTTCCTTGATCTGGAAATAACGCTGAAAGCCAAATCCACCAAAATACACACGCGCCTTCGACAAACATCCTTATAAGCCGCTCCTGCTTCTACCGCTATATCCAGCCTGCTGCTGCTGCTTCAAGCTCACTCAGGCTGATAATAGAAACTGAAATAAATAATAATTTAATAAGAGATCACTGAACTGGATTATAACAACTGGATATTACGTGTGAAAAAATTCTATCTCAATATTATTTTAGTCTTTTCCCTCCCTTTTCATTTCCCCCCGTTACCGTCGAATAAAAAGAAAAAGGCAGCTTCTACTCTCTCTCTGTCTCTCTCTCTCTCTCTCAGTCAGCGCCTTCCATATTATTTATTAATAAAGTGTAGAAGCAGAAAAAAGGACAAAAAACTGGCAGCCGAGATGATTGTCTTTGTCTGAGACATTTGTGTACATTACGCTATATATGTTGTTGCCACTCTCACTCGTTGTGCTACTGGGACTCTAGATATTTCTTATAATGTACACGCATTCTCCTTATCTCCATCATTGCGAAAATCTAGGACCGTGCTGCTTATGAGTTTTTTGTATAAACGAAGTCAGATAGAGAGGAGAGAAAGAGAAATAGCGAGTGACGGAGTGAAGAAAGCAAGGAAAAAGCTGATTCTTAACTTATCCATTCGGCCGAGAAAGACTCCTTGTCTTTTTTTCGACATTACTGCTACTTTCCATCTCGCACAGTCAGAAAAGGGCAGCGTACCGTGGAAATAAAAAGGAAAGTGTATTAATAATAACAATAATAATAAACATGACGATAAGAACCGATATATAGAAGCTGCACCTTCTATCTGGATAGAGCACCGGGAACAGGGCTGACAATGATGAGACTTGTTTCATAAATAGATGCGCGTACCCATATATTTGAAAATGTTCATATAAATAAGTGTAGATACATGTACATTTACGGTAATGTACACAATATGCAATATGGTTGAACAAAGTATACACGCATATTTTTCTTTTACCCTTTCAAATGTAAATGTTACATTGTTTCCATGCTTCATGCTTCTTTTTTTTCTTCTTCTCCTTTCTCACTTCTCCTTCTCTCTTTCTTTAAACCCGACATAAAAAGAGCTGAACCACGACAGGAGAAAAAAGAAAATACTCCCACCTCCAGAACTGAAGCATATTGTCCAGAGAAAGTTGGGGAACGATATGCGCCTACACCATAACATTACAGCGGTACACACAATCGTTGTTGCATGTTTTTGAGATCGTTTCTTCAAAATAAAAGCAGATAAGTGCAGTGACGAAGCACGTTTTTTTCCCTGCTGCTCATCGACGAAACCGTGTAGGGAATCAGGTGCTTTTTTTACATATAACAAACACCCCCACTGATGATGTTGATGCTTCTGCTGCGAGCGTGAATTCTGATAAGATTGTTGATATGAAGACGGTGTGCGAAAGCAGGAAAGGAGAGTAAAGGGACGAGCAAAAATATAATTCGTGAGGAGAATGTGTGCCCTGTTTAAGCCCATTATTATGTAGGTGGTGGGTTTCTCCGCTCTGCAAAGTAACAAAAATAGTAGCAGTATTAGTGGCAGAGAGTGAGTGAGAGAAAGAATGATACCTTTTGGTGTAAAGAGCTCTCAGCTTCTTTCTTTTAAGCTCTTTACCACCGTGCGTGTGCCAGCAACGCACGCGGTAAAAAGGAAGAAGAAAAAGGAAAAAAAAAGTTATTAGTGTAATCAATACAGGAAATAGTGTGTAACAACATGTAGAGAAATGTGTATAAAATGGCATCATCGATACTTATACAGTCCACCGCAAAGATGTGTGTGGTGCAGAACAGTAATATGGGAGGCGTGTGTGTGTGTGCACCAATTCCACGTACTCAATGTCTGCTAAAAGCTCCTAAATCTCTGTGCTATTACCCAGAGGATTAGCACCGATAATAACTACGCAGAATCCAGTTACTCGGCTAGTAACAGCAAAAGTTGCAGGTCTTGCCTGAAGGAGGAAAAAAACTGCAATACAATTGATAATTCTCATCATGCCCCGCACAAATTTCTTGTTGGAGCAAATCTTTTTCACCAATACGTATAAAAATGTTTAGAGAGGGAAATGTAAAAGCGAAATGACAAAATCATAAAAAAAAGAGGCGACTAGGCTTCCCTTTCCCCTATGAAAACACCGCAACGGTGACCGTCAAACGCGCTGGTTGGTAGGCTTTTATATCCGCCAACAAGTACAAGTCGTGCTGCCTTCTGTGATACTTACTATTCCGGACAGCAGTATTTAAAAAGGCAAGCCATTTCCGAAATACTGCATGGTCCTGCATTGTGTATGTATATAGATGTTCTCAAGGAGGCTTTTCCAGCCCACCGTAATAACTGGATAGAAACATGTCCGTGCCGCCATCATCAATAGTATTTTCCTTGTGCTCTATATACTCCGTCTTCCTTCCCTATAGTGACTTATTTAAAATGCGAATTGCGTTAGAGCGTTTGTCTGCTTTTTTCTGCCAAAGTACCAGCAGGGATATCGTGGTAGATCTACATGTTGAAACTCTCACAAGATATGTTTTTTTCTTCTTCTGTTGTGATGCTGTTGGTGGGTTGTATTATCATTATGAGCGTAGTACCAATTTTGATATGCATGTGTCGTCCCACCAAAGATTCTGATACAATCAACGACTGTCAAAAAGCCAAAGTTGGCGGTGGTGGGGATGGAATTGCTACAAGAAGAATGGAGGAAAGTGAGGAGGCACCCACGAAGAAAAATATTGGGAGTGCTATTTATATCTATCTATGCGTTTGTACTGTATTACTTTTGACCATTATTATTACACCCATGACAGTATTATATTTTACATTGAGGATGATCATAAGGATGATAATGATTACTTCGAGAGACAGTGGTATTTTGCAAGATAAGATGAATGGCGGAGTGTGAAAGAAAAAGGGAGACATGAAATGGAAAAAAATTCTCGACTGATTTTCTACAAAGAATGCGTATACTCAGCCGTAAATTCTGAAACCCAAAATACTTTTTTCTCTAAAAAGTAGTTTCATGATAGTTAAGGTTGCGCAATCTCCAGTTGACACGAACGGTACAAGCCGGATCGATCTGGCCGGCATGAATCCGATTTCCTTGCTTTCTACACAGCTCTCGTTCTCCCCCTCACGTACATACACACAGAGGCAGTAGAACCAGCAGGAGCGAAAAAGGAAGAGAGAGAGAGAGAAGCAAGGTTCTCGGTATACTCTCTCAATCTTTCCCTCTACCCCTCCCCCGCTCGCTGCACTCTTCACAACGTAGTTTAATGCGTTATATAATAATAACACAGGAAAAAAAGTTATATTCCGTTGTAGCATGACTAGTGCAAGCAGAAACCCACAAGCATCCATCTAACTCAGTTTCCTCTCATTATATTTTCGTATGTATGAAAGCAGGAGCAGCAGCATAGCAGTATACGTAATGCTGTAAATAAAAAATGCTTATCATCATTCATCCACGGTAGGTATATGCAGTAGTCGTGGTGACGGCGGTGGTATTATTGGTGGTGGTAGTGGTATGTGTGTGTGTGTGTATGTCTGAGAGAGCTCCTTTGCATTTATAATGCTTATTTTATATACCTGATATATCTAATCCCGTAGAAAATGATAATAATAAAATGTATGTCCATGCATTGGAGTAATTCATTTTCCCCCTCTCGTTCTCTTCTTTCTCTCTGTTACTCTTTTCTCTGTGATGAATTGAAAACAGTCATGTCGCTGGCAAGAGAAATGTAAGGTTTCATTGAAGCAGCAGCAGCAGTAGCAATGGCAGCTAGTTAGCTGGATTTAGTTTTATTTTCTTTTTTTTCATACCGCTCACAATCTCGCAACTATCTCGCAGGTCTGCGCGAGTTTGTTTCCGTCTATTCACAGCAGCGCGTTTCTTCGCTGGAAAGAGAGAGAGAAAAAAAGGTCTTTGGAGAAGGCTATCATAATCACAACGTGTCCGCGTTATTTGCGGGTATTATTCGGTTGCGAAGGATCAAATTATAGAAAAAAATTGATAGGTGCAAATAGGTATGTAGAAATAGATGGATGGAAGCAGGGATAGGGGCAGAGCCCTCATTGCATGAGCACGTAGAGGGTGTATTTATATATGTTTGTGTGTCGAGTTGCTTGAATTGTGAGAAATGAGTATGCTGGAAAAAAAGAGAGATGGTGGTGATATGTCTTGACTTGACTGAATTACTTGTCGGTCATGCATCACGATTAAAAGAGCGTAAGAGGGGGAGGGGAAAGAGCATGCACAAAGACGAGAACATTTTGACCCTTCGTCACCGTTCATCATTTTTCCCTTTCAGCTTTCATCACATCACTTTGACAGGTTTGGCAGAGCCAGCAAATAAATGCAGGAAAGCAGCAAAGCGTAAGGGACTTGGCGTACCAAGTGGAGTGGTGGTGGTGGTGGTGCCTGTATCAACGATAGTTATTTACAACAACTACTGCTGCTCACATGAGAGGAGCAGAAAGGATGCTACGATTAAAGTTTTTTTTAACGTAAGCAGACTGAATTAGGAGCATGTAGGAGGCAAATGGACAGAAAATGTGGAGAAACTCATACGCTGATGTACGTACGTACACATGCACACACACACAAACAAAATACGCAGTTCACAATCTGCTTCTCCACGGTTAATTAACTTGGCTTCGTTCCTTCCTTCGTGTCCGGAAAAGAAGGAAAAAGAGGAAGAGAGAGAGAGAGAGAAAAAAAAGTTTTTTTGCAGAAGGCGTCTGTCCTCCTCCTTTGAGTTTCCAACGTAACGGCGAAAAAAGAGTGTTTGTTAGTCTTCCAGGACGTGATGGAGACTGGAACACACTAATACATATGTAATTCACATACACTTTTAATTTTTGCTGGTTTTCTGCTCTTCCAACAACTCCACAGCAAGGAGTACCAAAGGCCCACTAGACGGGCAGAGGCTTGTGACATAAGGCACGGACCTAGTTGTGTACACGGGAAAGGAAGGCACTGCTCATTACTTATTTAGTAATGCATCGTACCTGTGTTTTCTCTTTTTGTCTGCTTCTTTGTCAACCTTTCACGGGTTGTCTATCCATCAGGTGCGGGGCTCTCCAGCGTCATTTTAAGCTGATGTTAGTTTTCTCCCATTTTTGGGGGTACTTGTCAAGTCACGGGAAGCCAAGTGCAAATTGTCGGTTTTGTGGGCTCCGCAATTTTTACTAATTTCCAGGAAAACGCTGCCATTCATGCCAACGTGACTGTAACAATTTTTTCTTGGAAGGGGTCATACCCAGTAATTGCTGCTTTTGTTGGGGTACTATAAGGGTCACGTTTTAGAAAATGAAATCAATGCTACTTCGTTACTCTGCTTGTCGCTGACTTTTTTTCTATTGCGTTTAATGTTTTCTTTTACATTTCCAAAGGAGCAAAGGAATAGATGCTCTCTGGCGATGGTTACGGTGTAATAGGTACACATTGGTGATGATGATGACGATTATAATGGCACTGGAGACAGTGCTCCTTGACTGGTGGTGGTTGGTCACTGTGACCATTGACACAGTTCTGCCGTTGACGCTCAACGAAAACTTCCTCCCCAGCTTGTTATTTACGTTTACTGTTAAAGGAAGCTCGTTTGTAGACACCCGACGACAAAGTATTTTGGCAAATGCATACATAAGCAGTTGTTAGATAGGTAAATATTTTTTGGCATTGCACTTTTCCAGCTTTTACTTTTCCAAAAGTGTGCGAACCAATAACGTTGCAATATAAATGCATTATACAACTTATGTGGCCATCCCTAGGTTCTATCCCTAAACCAAATGTATTGTAATGCTAGTATCTCTTTCTGGCGTGCGTATAGCAACCTATTATTTCAGTTCAAACAACTTTCTACCAAGGAGGGAGGGTGAATGTTGAGAACAGATTCCGTATTTTATGGTTTGTCCTAGAGGTACTACTATTGCTGCTGCTGCTGCTTGTGAGGTTGAAGGTGAAAAAGGAAACTATATAGGAACATTCAGCGGTATAAATCGGAGATGTGCAAACATGAGCACACAGGAAATTGTAGAGAAATTTTGCAAACAGGAGACAGACAGCCCAGCAATTCCGCAGTAGCAGACATAGATAAAACTTTAACAGTTTTCTCAGTTTATACACAATAAAATATTAACGCCTTTAAAAGCTTGTAAAATCACGGTAGCGTCTCCACGACGCTCCTTTTTTGCTAGAGAAGAAGCAAGCAACTTTAAATTACAAGCTGCTCGTTGGAAAAGTGCTATTTTGACTGCACAATCGAAAGTCAGCATTTATACTGCCAGTTTCACTCTGGAGAGTCGTTTTAGGAGCTTTTTTTTTAAAAAAAGGGTAGACGTCATAGTCAAACAAACATCCCATCTTACGGGAAAGTATACCTACATACCATAAACAATTAGCTTCCGCTGAGTACGTGATAAATAGCAGTCAGCCGGAAACTCAAGATACTATATCAAACGTGTTGAAACAAATCAAATTTGGGTGCTCTGCGCGAGCTGTCTAGAGGGAAGGAGGAACAAGGACGAGCGGTATATAATTGAATCATCTCAAGAAGAATCTTAACATCTTAGAAGTACTTAATAATTGCTGGCACGGAACAATACCTACCGGATTTTTCCAGACGAACAGACAAACCCTCTGCCAACGGAGAAGTACAAAGAAGGAGGTTGACGTTTCCGCTACCAACAATTAATGCTTGTGCATACAAGCAAACATTTTTTTTTGCAAAGAGGCAAAATGAATATAATGTGCACAGTGGTTTTGTAATAATAATAATCAGTATTTTTGAGAAGGAGACGTAGTGGTTCATTCGTCGCTTTTTTGGCTCGCCCCGGCCAAAGTCAACCCCGCATGCAGAGGCTGCAAGAAGACCCCTACTACGGATGGTAATGCATGTTGGTGAAAAAAACAAAGTAACCACTTTTTAGTGGCACGACTTTTCTTCTGCGGGGATGGGACGCCGTTGTTGCTTACGTTGGACAATTTTTTTTATCAAATACTAAAAGGAATGCAAAAATTGAGTTAAAAGGATTTTTGTACATCGTTGAACTGCTACCGTCGTCGTCGTTGTAATCGTTTCACAGTGGTTGGTGGTCTATGTATCGTCATCCGGAAAAAAGAATTTCTTCGTCGTTTTGTCCCATGCTAAAAGCAGTCAGCTTTTTGGGTTATATAAAGGAAGACATAATGTATTTACATTGAGAGACCTAAGTCCCTCGTCCCATTCCATTCACCAAACCACGTTTTCCATTCAAATTGTTTCTTTTTTTTTTCTTCTCTGCTTTCCCCAACTCTCTCTCTCTCTCTCTCTCTTTATTCTGGCTAGCTTTAACTTTAAGGGGCCCGGTACTGTGTGTTCTGGATTTTGTGTATCTGTCTCAGGAGACTATGAAACATGCATGTTTTTAATATAAAAAAGTCCCTTTTCCTTAAAAGATGACAGCAGTATTTGATGCAAACATACTCCCACATTTTCCCATCATCTACATCACTCAACTACTGACAAAATAAGTGAATGCAACGCAACAGAGATAAAAGAAATACTTTAGTGCTTTTTTGTTGTGAAAATGAAGTTTAAAATGTTTAGTAGTCTTATGCATACACATTTATTCCTCCTTGAGTAAACTTTTTTCTCTCTGTAATCAGGCCATATACCGCGGTCGTTGGTTGTTGTAAATTTAATTTCATCATGTTTTTTGTCACTTTGGCTATATAATAGTTTTTTCGCTGAATGTGCTTTTTTTTACAAAACTTTTTAAATTTTTTACGTTACTTCTAGTTCTTATGACGAATACCACTCTGACAAGTTTACTCGTTGACTTTTGAATATTTCAAAATTTACTTTCACAAATCAGTAATTTTGGAAGAAGGACAAATGGATTGGAGGCTCTTTGAAAGAGAGTTGTTACTACAGTAATGCAAGCAGTGTCATAATATTATTCAACAGAGTAAATTGTTGCCACGGCCCAAAATGAAAAGCTGATAAATAATGGATAGCTATTACGATAGAAATAGGATAGCTGGAAAGGCTGAAATTCTACATGGTGCATGGCCGTCTTCTTCACAAGAGGTAACGTGCAACGACTCCCGCTAACAGCGTTAGATAAACCGCCAATATGAAAAGTAATGAAAGGCATCGCATGAAACTAGTCATAAAATGTTTTGTCATAAATTTGCAAATTTCCGCTGGAGCAGACGGTGTTTCGACATGTGGATCTGATTTTTTAAGCCGATACTATTCCAAGCCGCAAGTCGAGGCATATACGTGGAAAAGAAATACAGCGAAAAAAAAACTCATTCCGCCCAAATCGTAGGAAACTTACGACACCTCTCCTTTTTACCATGGGAGACATTTTCAACACTGCTCAAGAAACCATAAACTACGCCGGTTTAAACCAGCAGCCTTGTATCCTGGTCAACATAAACCATCAACGGGAGGATTTCCTTAAAAAATAAAAACGCTTCCTGAATTACTTTATTGATAGAGAAAATGCCTTTACTCGTCCTACCATCGCCAAACATGTTATCTACATCTTGCCGCTTCTCTGCTAAAACATAAAAACATTTCAAATTTGCCGAATCCCATGTTGTGCTGTAGCGTCGTCGTTTGGAAGGCCAATATTGCTGTTGTGTGCACTGTGCACCAGAGAAGTTTTTGCATTCGGATTTTGTTCACGCTTTTATCCTGTTCATCTCTACTTTTCTGTTTATTCTTGATCCCTTTCGTTTCCCTTTCCTCCTTTCTTTCCCTACTTTCAAATGGGCATCCGCACACAAAGTTTGAGCGGAGCAGCTGTCTGGGTTGCCATCTCTCTTTTGTCTGTTTATAGGTGGTGACGGTGGGGAAAAGTGAACTGTTATTTAACACAACAACAAAAAATGTTTTAAATGAGGTGGGAAAATGCACAGGAGAAAGTGGAGGTAGAAGGGAGGCATGAAAAAGAAAATAAACGGTGCATGTGGAAGCGTCAGCAGGAAACATCCGCGCGGAGCTGAAGGAGTATTTCAGATTTCATGAAAACTTATTGCGGGGTTCACTCCATCCGCCTTGGCGTTCCTGATCCTCTTAGTTATTTTCTCTTGCTCCAATCCTGATTTACTTATGACAAATAAGTTGTGTGTCTTCTGTGTTTATACAAGACTGTTTTATACATCTTTCATGGGTAAAGCAAGCAAAGGAATTTGCGTTCCGCTCCTTTTTCTCTCTGGGAAAAATAATATACTACGGGAGGCTTTAATAAGTGTATAAAAGCATATTACGAAATGTACCAGCATTTTTCCCATGATATGAAAACATGTGGTGGGCGATTTCAAAAAGACGGGCGAGAGAGAGAGAGAGAGAGGGAGAAAGAGAGAGAGAAAATTGATGGTTCCTCTGTTTAGTCCCGTTCTAAATTTAACCTTATCTTATTTTCTCCTCTCTTTCTTTCCATCTTTTCCTCCACACATTTAGACACATACTTTTATTTTTTAAACTTTCTTTCTCCACATGCCCATCTTTTTCCACACAATGTGTTTCTGTCCATGTGTAATATACTTGATATACCTACGCTCAACGGAGAATGATGTTGTATTTTTGTTATCCTTCCTCTTCCTCCTTTCGGCGTGTAGCAATTTTTTGTCTTGCTATGTTTGTACTAAAACTGGCAGTAGTGACGCTTGGTGTTGGCACTCCAACTCTCTGAACAGAGGCCTAGAACAACGATGGAAAAATAAGAGGAAGACGAGAAAACGGGAAAAAACCTGGTGCACTTCTTGATGGCAGCCTAGTGGGGTGTTCGTCTTTTTGTGGGCCCCATTGGACCATTATATCATGAATTATACAACGAAACAGCAACACAATGACTACTGATGCTAGGCTTCATCCCACCATTTTTTTTGTGCTACACACAACGCGAAAAATACATTTGCAGACACATACGTACACACTCACTTATTTCCTCAGCAGGCCGAGTCAGAAAAAAAAGAATGGAGAGCCGAAACAAGAAGAAAAACTATTATGCACGTTACATTTTTGTGTAATGGCGTTTTTTTGCACTACAAGCAATATGGAGGATAAAAAAAGGCAGCCTGGCTATTTAATATGTTTAACCTTCGCCGTTAGGAAGACTGGCAGTAGTAGTTGTTGTAGAAATATGACCCCTTTTATTCAGTATCTTTCTTCTTCTCTTTTCAACTTGCAGCGTTTCCTTTTCAAAATGGGAAACCCATAAAGATGAAAAGTATAAATGTGATTCCGACATCACAAGAAAGAGGCCTTCTACCTCAAAACGAGGCGTTCACGGATTTTTCCTCTATCGTTTTATTGCTCCTACACGTACACATTACACATAGGTACATTTCAACCTCGGTACAATGATAGGTACCCCTTGTCATGTTCCTATTATCATTATTATCAAGGCGATACAAAAAAAAGAAAGCAGAAGCACAGGAAGAAGAATAAACGGTAGCGAGAACAAGGAGAAAGATAACGGGCAGGAGTGAGTGGGCAAGCAGAGGAGTAAAAGGGAAAAGTGCGAGATTTGGTTTGAAGTAAAAGAAAAATAGCCTAGCTACAACAGCAGAACGAGCAAGCATCTTCGCAAGAATGCATGCATGCACGCATCTTTTATCCGTGGCTTCATGAATAGGTAAAAAAAAGAAATAAAAAGGAGCCTGTGCGATGCCGGCAGGCACAGAAGGTGAATTATAACAACATCCATAAATTGCAGAAACAGCAGCAGTTTAGGAATCCCAGCACTAGTTAGTTACTCCATGTTGTGAACTCTTTCTGGTAAATAAGTGAAAGAGAGAGAGGAGAGAGCGAGCGAGAGGGAGAATCGATGTGCCTTGTCTTTTTGTGTATGAAGAAAAATTGCAGCGAAAAATAAAAATCTTTTCCTTTCATTCACCCACGTATAGGATAGTGTGTGGAAAAAGAAAAAAAAACCGCTGGAGAAATGCATTTAAAGGGAGAAAGAATGGGAAAGAAATAACAGCAAAAATTGTCTGACGACGATTACGATGATGAAATGATAATAATAATAATAAGCTACTTTTCCTTTGTTTTTCCTTCGACTGCTTTCGTATCATGTTTTTTTCTCGTCCACATCATATTACTGTTATTATTTTGTAAAAAAA
>JAHZNE010002172.1:0-10858 GCA_027744055.1 Callyntrura sp. NNG-2020
CAAAATGTAACCGCAATTTTTTGGTTGATAGCAAGTTGAAATTATTGGCCACTACCTTAGATTTTAGAGCAAATTTTACACAAATTTGTATTTGACGAACTTTTGCAAGCAGGAGAGGGTACAACTTACCGCCCTACCGGTAGTCCTTGAGTAGACAATAGTGTATGAAAAAGGCAATAATATGCAAAGCAAGCACGAAGTTTAAGTGGTTGGCGAAGTTAATGTAATTACTGGTTAAGTTTACTAAGATGTTTAGTGAGATCAACTCAAATTTACGATAGTACGCTGGTGCGTGTTTTAGGAGTAAGTAAGTAATCCAATTAGCAGCTGAGAATTGGTTGAAAACCTTCTCACACCAGTGATTTAATTACCTACATCTAATGAAGATTAATGCATGAACACAATTAAACAACGAGTTGGTCGGTAATACATTTTCTAACAAGACGCCCGCTAAACATACACAGACAAACACGAATTGATTGTGAAGTCTATCCGTGCCACTTCGTTTACACCATTAGCTATTAATTATTTAAAATCTAACACATGTCGACTTCATTATGGTCACATTATGGTAACATTATTTACTTTAAACTTTATTTCAACGCCTAACGGTTCAATTCAAAGGATCTCGGATGGCAGTTATTATTTTTTGCTTCAATAGCTATTACTACTTTGAATTCATATCATTACTTACTTTTTATTACTTCAATGAAATTAAGAATAAATTAATTCTAAACGTTTATTTGACCACGTAGCTACATTACAACAACTACGTAATCTGATTCGATCGATGCTTTATTGGAAGGAAATGATGAATGAGCTGTGTATAAATATTGCCCTACCACTGATACTCGTCTGGTGATTGTGATGATGATATAATTCCAGAGCTGTCAGTTATGGCTTAAATGTGAAGATGAGGAAGATTGAAGATAGAACTCTGAAAGGTAATGAGGGAGTACAATTTAATTGATGAAAATACGTCTATTATACATTTTCGGGATTAGACGTTTAACTAACATAAAGGTGTTGCTTTCACCGTACCTGTACCTATTCTTTCTTGTTCAATTTTATGCCCGAATGTACTATCGTGTCATTAAATGAAATACTTGCTTCTAATATTCGTTTTTGCACGGTATTGTGTAGTTTCGTAATAACAAGTGGCAGTAAATGTTGGTTTTATGATAACGCTTTAGCTTGCCAAGGTACGTTCCTTCTTTTTCATTTTCGCTGTAATGAAAAATGTATAATTCAGGGATCGTTGAACATCCAGATCTACCCAGCGCTCCAGTATATTGCTAATGTATATTTTTTTTATTTTGTAAGAATACGAAACAGATTCATTTCTTTAGCGTGGGTCCGAGTGTGATAGTTGACACATCTAGTGCTAACTGGTGTATAACAAAATGTATATAAATATTATGCATATTTTGCTGTAAAAATGTAGTACATCCATTTTAAAATGCTTACTCACAACCACGACATTACAAAATTTTATTTCTATATGTAAAGCATGCACTATGCAATTGGAAGAGTATTTTCGGTAAAAGAAGCAATAGCATTAACATCCTCTGGTAGCAAGGGAGGGCAAAATCGGATTCCACAGGTGCGGAGCGGTAATAATACACCCCACCCATTCTCAAGGTAGATACGTAAAATTCTACGGAGTTTGGCCCAATCATTTACCTTGCGTGTAAAAGAAAACAGGTAAAAAACAACTATTTCAAGCAAAAATTATTATTTAAGCAGTTACAACTAATTCGACTAATTATTACACGTGGATTACACATGGATATCAGCCAAAAGCTTCTATACTATGTTTGCACCATGAAAATGGTTATTATGTACATTTTGTTGACCTATGACTATTGCCGCGTAAGATCTGACAATGAGCGATAACAACTCATATCCTAGCTGAATTGACTGTACTCGAATGACATTCATCAAAACGGTTACCTAGTAAAAGGAAAAGTTTTTATTACATTACCGGAAAAGTTCCCACATTGCCAAAAAAAGTGCTAGAAAACGTACTCGTCCTTCCCCTTAAATGGGGTGTATTCCACAAATACTGCAGTTACGCATTATCCGTACGTATACGCATGCTCGAGTTTAACATTTGTATTCAAAATGTTATTTATTACTACCTGGACAGGGATATTTTAATATACCAGAACAACCATGCCATAAATATTCCATAAACGATATAATTATAATCGTACATTTACAACACTTACAATTTTTACAATTATTTGTAAAATGGAAATGAAATATTATTATTAATATATATTATATATATGATGGCTTTAGGCTAACTGAAAATGACACACTCTAATACTGGAAAGAATTACGAACCATTTCTCACAGTTGGAGTCATTGTGTAATTCAATCAAATAATTAAAATAAAAATCCAACAGTAGGTTTCGTATTAATTTAAAATGCTTGAAATTTATAGCTCATGTTATGTAGTCGTTGATGCTCTTTCATTTAACTTTGTATTTTACAAAATTACGCATTCATGGTTATATCAGCGCAGCGTATCAACGTATGCTCCACGTAGTCGTGGACCAACCAGTCATTCAATATCCATCATCGCATCCCTATATGAAGCGTTTCCTCGTTTTAAAACAGTCGAATCATCATCACCTTTTCAATATGGTGGCAAATTATATAGTTAATTTTCAAAGTATTTATTCCCAATTTTTGTTTCACAACAAGTTTCAAATATACGATCGTTTCCCTAAATGTATCAGGCAGTACCTTTAATTTCAAAGATTTAGGTATTTTAATTTTTTAGGAACTAAACGTCTTCGCTGTGCGGTGGAATCACCGCTGCACAACCTCACGTTTCCATTTGGCTATTGATATTTTGTAATGGTGGTGTTGTATGAAAATATACAGAGTACTAATATAATATATTTGTTCAGACTAATACCGATAGTCACATAATTTGATCTTGAATTTTTCTACTTTTGTATTAAACTTGTAATACTTTTATTCATGTTGTGTACGCACGCACGTACATTGTACATATGCTACACGTACCACAGACAACAAAAGTACATAACATTTGTATTATCGAATTACCGTATACGTTTTTATAGCTGGGAAATTTCTGAAAAGCGACAGTAAATTTGTTGCAGTACGTATATATACATTCTGCTTTAAGTTACCGTCTTTTTTTTATAAAACTGATCATATCTACTTTCCCAATACATTCTTTTTTTTGCTTTTTGTACCATCTTTGCGGTTTGGAAAATAAAGAATTGCGAAAACCACAATATATGAACATAAATTCAAAACCGAAGGAACCAGAAGCAAAAAGATGCACAAAATACTATTTTGTGGGTAAATGTCAAGTTCAAAACTGTAGAGTACTTGAAAAATTTAGCTTGAAGCTAATTTTCAACTGTAACAGTTTTTACACATGGAATCAATGCTGTTTTTTTTTTAGAAAACGTCTTATATTTTTGGCGTCCCAGACCTTAAAAAACTAAATCGTTATTTCTAATTTAAGAAATCCCCAAAACGCGCTCATAAATGTACAGCGCTTCGTAATAACATATAATCAAAATAATTATTCTTGAACTTTAGCAAATTAATGACATTATACCTACCTACACAATTTATTCCATATTCCTCGGTCGATCGATATTGATATTTATTATACAAACACCACGCATATACGGATATATATATTTGCACCGATTTCATTTCAATAGCACAACATCGGTGCAATAATTGATTTCAGGAACTTAATCTCCGCCCAAATACACACACAATTTCCTTATCTAAATTATCAACAACGTGTTATCTAAATGGGATCGTGTCTAGCATTTCATTTTGGTACCATAATTGGGTTCCTACTTCCAAAATTGTAATTACTAGTAGTATTAGTATCCTGTTCTGCCAAAGTTAATATTCAATATACCACTTGTCCAATTGGTTCGATAATCAACTAGTACAACGTTGATTATTGAAAGTCATAGTCATAAATTATTTCACATATATCCAAAAAAATAGTTTTTTAACGAGCAAATGTATCAATAATATATTTTAACCGTGTTATGATTTATGCATTTAGGAACAGTTTTTTACGGCGATTTAATGGGTTTCCTGTACAAATACAGCAATAAAAAAAAGTTAACTAGCCAAATACCCCAATCTAACATTTTTTAATAATTATTGTTATTTTACTATCAGTAGTAACCAATCACCTGAACTATTGAAGTCCATTTCATACTTGAAATTATCAACCTATACAACTGTAACATAACTTGCGGAAGGCGTGTACCTAGGACTTGTTATCTTTAACCACTCGAGCAATATTACGTATTGTATTACACCGTTGTAAAACTTGGTGTAGAACAAATCAGGTCTAATCAATCTGTTTGATCATAAATTTTTGATTCCCTTTTTAGTCGCGACCAATTTACTAGTATTAGGTAGTAACGATTGAATATATAGGCTTTTTAATTATCATTTCTATTTAAAAAATATATAGTTTGAATGAGCAATAAGCGATAAGTGAATGATACACGTTTTTATTATTTTTTTCTAATTCCCGCCAACCTTTTAATAATCCATCGTAATTAGCACCTTGCCTGAACTTACGCACTCTCTTGACTTTGCTATATGCTTGTTTGTAATAATCACACTATCAATAATAATAATCATAACAATCATATAATACTACTACTGCGTTTTCGATTCAAAATTTATGATGTAACCCACTGATGCATTAATCCGGCTATATATTCATTACTACAAGCCAACGTGACCACCTAGCACACTTGCAAGCAGGCGGCTATATAAACATTTTTGTTTGAAACCGTGTAAAGACCTCGGAAATGACCATTACAACAAAAGAATCACAATTAAAATCAAATTTAGATTCACATGATATTGCCTTGTTTATATCGCATGCTTTGCACGTAGCAGGAAATTCGTAGATGTCAATTTATTTTACACAATCACGCATACCTACACACACCTTTTCTTTCACCATTAATATACGGCGTGTAGAATACTTTAGCAAGACGCCATAATAGAAACAATTGTGAATGGGGATCGCGTACCTAAAACTGCAACTCTTACATAAATTGATATTGATACATGCATGCATGCGAATTCTTCAAATCATCAGACAAATACCTTACCGTACAAGTAATACCGTATTAATTACCAATCAAATCGAAATTCCTAATTCAACATGAAAGAGCACAGGTATTAAAATATTTACGCACAAAATATCATATTAATCTCTTATCTGAAATCTGATCACAAACGCTAGTGCTCAAAACGCGAGTAAATGGTAAATTGCCTGAGTTGCATAAAAATGGTAGCATGTGTAGTAGCCATATACAAGGTTCGACACGATGTAGACATGATGTTACACCTTGTTTAAACGTTGGTCATTCAAAGGAACACAAATGATAAAAACAGAGAAAAATATTATAATAATTGTATCTATCTTTGTAGTTTTAAATTAAATGCAAGATCGTAACTCCAATCCGTGTGTGTGGGCTCTGTGGCGCTGCTGCTATAGAAGAAACATATATAATACCATATGTTTTAGCTGCAGAGGACGATGATACCTATTTTCTTCTTCTCTGTGTGCCGCACAAAAAGAGAGGGGGAGGAGAATATTAAACTTTTCCTTTCTGTTTCACTCAATCATGCAATTTTAATACAAGCAAAATAAACTACATCAACAGAGCAGCAGCAGCAGCTGAAACAGCGTTAATAATGACAACGCTAGGACTATATAATACTATCACTGCATTACTTACTAATAATATATATACTGTATGAGATTTAAACTACTTTTACTGTTAAAAGTGTATCACTTTGCGCAGCGTTTTGCTTTAAAAAAAGTAAAATGCAACAACATGCATGTGTGTGTGCACCTTTAATGCACGCAGTAACTAGTAACTGACCACAAACGAATCTTAATGATATTTATATTCCCAACTGTAACAATGTAAAGTGTGTAGTAATAATAATACATTCAAAAGTTGGCCCAGGACCATATTTATGTATGTTTAAATGTTTTTAGAATTTTAACCCTTTCAAGCAACAAAATGCACAGCACATAAAGGTGGAATATTAATGTACCAAATAAAATTAATAATAACAATAATACTGACTTGCTACACCATATTTAAAACTCCAAGGCTGTTAATGCTTGCAAACCTGCGTAGTATATTGCAAGGGGGGTTGCCTTTGTTTAAATTTTTGTCTAATGATAATAAGTCTATAGTAGTGATGTTTTATGGTAAAATGCACTAAAGGTATTGAGCAGGGAGGGTCGAGTATAAAATGCACTTTTTGCTGCGAAAATTGTACTAGTTTAGTAAATGCTTCAGACAAGAGAGGAAGGAAGTGAGGAAGAAAGAACAAGCCAGTTTTTAAAAAAAAACGTATAGCAATAGTAGTAGTAGTAGTTGCTGTCGGAGCGTGAGTGTAGAAGTAACAAAGTTATTTTTGAGAGTACAACTTGGAAAATGGAATTTTAGCTGACCGGAAGGAGTAGAGTGTGCAATTAAAAAGTGCTTTCAAGAAGGAAGGAAGTAAAAAGGTCAGTGTCAACGCTCTCAGTGTGGCTAAAGTAAAAAGTGCAGTTGTGTGTTTTGGAAACGGCTTTTGTCTTGGTTTGTTGTGATTGGGTCCCAGTAGTGGACTTTTTTAACTTTCCTTCATCTCCAAAATGAAGGCGATGAAGCTGACGTTGGCTGTTGTAAGTTGCTTTTTAAAAATAATAATAAAAAAATAATAATATATATTAGGGGCAAATTAATAGCAACAAAAAATTTTTGAATAAATTTTTCAAAAAAAAAATTGAATGAAAGTGAAAGTGCATTTTCTTTGAATACCGAGTGATTTATTAAAAAAATCCATTACAATGTGTTGTTATTTCCTTTTTGCAAATCTCTTTTCTTGCATGTTTATTGTAGGGCATATTGCTATAACTTTCCTTCATCTCCAAAATGAAGGCGATGAAGCTGACGTTGGCTGTTGTAAGTTGCTTTTTAAAAATAATAATAAAAAATAATAATATATATTTTAAGGGGCAAATTAATAGCAACAAAAAATTTTTGAATAAATTTTTCAAAAAAAAATTGAATGAAAGTGAAAGTGCATTTTCTTTGTATACCGAGTGATTTATTAAAAAAATCCATTACAATGTGTTGTTATTTCCTTTTTGCAAATCTCTTTTCTTGCATGTTTATTGTAGGGCATATTGCTAGTCTCTACAAGTCCAGCCTTTTCACACTTTGTGAAGGCTGCCCTTGGATTCAGACTAGGGTATAGTCCGACAGAGCAAGGATATGGTCAGAATAAGGGATATGGCCTTGCAGACAAGAAGGCAGTCGGAGTACAAATGCTGTCGGGAGTTAACAATGGGGGATGGCAAGGCGGATTAAAGGCTTCCGGTTCAGGGTATGGAGTTACCGCTGGAGAAGGCAGAAGTCTTGGAGGGGGACCGTTGGATGCTCATGTTGGTCACGGCGCAGTCAAACACCTCAGAGTGAGTACAATCATGCAAAATCATATAATAAAAAAATCATGTGCTCTAACGTAATTGGCCGGTATATTGCAGAAAATCGAGTTTCATATTTAAAGAAATGACATATTCATTTGTTGTCTATGTAAATTAGATTCTTGGTTTGAACTTGTATCTTGGAGGCAGAGCTTCCCACGGTTTGGGCCATGGAGCCCACAAACCCCCACTTATCAAGAAACCAATTTACAATTTGGTCCAACCTTATTTGACTCCACTTGAAGCTTTGGCGAAACCCATTTCACTGGGAGCTGGAGTTGGAGCACAATTAAAACCCGTTGTTGGGCATGCTCCAAATGGTGGTAAAATCATTGGTGGTACTGGTGGAGTTCGTGCAGCTGTAGGAACACCTGGATTCGGTCTAGGATTCAACCTTGGATACAAGCAAGGAATTAACACCAAGAGCCCTCTTGGCTATGTTTTCGGTTTAGGCGGAGGTCCAGGTAAATATTACGCCCCAATTCATAAAGGACCTATTTATAAGGGACAGGACCAACTGTATATTCCCGGAGGTGGCTCACCCCTAGGACATAATTCGGTAAGATGATTCGTGTTCCAATCTACTAAAAAATATTCTCTCCAGTACTGTCTACTATTATTCTTTACTTTCTATCCTACCTATCTACTTTTTATTAGTTTTTTTTCTCTTTCCTCCTGTTTCCTGCTACAAACTCTTTTTAATGTAGTTTTAAGTTGCATATATATTCATATATCATCAGTGTATCTTTTGTCGTGACATTCGCCCTGTCACAATTCTAGTTCATATAACCTCGACTGACCATATTGTGTTGATGTTAATAAAAAATAAAGTACAAGTTATAATGGCTGAGCATGAATCTTTCATCTTTCCTTCTGTTTGCTGTTCCTTCTTTCATTTCTTCTCTAATTTACCTCTACTTCTTCTTTAGATATCTTTCTGTCTTCCTTCTATGCATTATACTCCTACCAGCTTTCTGTCAAATATGTACATATTTTCAAATTGTTAACAAAATCGAAACCATTATCTCCGTTTTAGTTTGTTGGCCCATACCCCAACACTTTGGACAACTCATTCGTAGCCGGTCTTGAATCCAAGCAACACTACAGCACTCATCCAATGCCCGCCGCATCAAACAACCACGCTCAACGACACCCCCAAGCATCCCAACAGCACTCTCGTCAGTCTCCCCCACCCCCATCAAAGCACCAAGGACTACAAGGTCCATTTGCCCGCCCCTCTTCTTATCCCCGTAATCCTTTCCTTGCCCTTCTCCAAGGTCGCCCAAGCATACTCCGCCCTACCCCACTTCAATATAACTTCAACAGTCCACAAGCTCTTCCCTCAGGTCCCATTCGCATGTTGCTTTCCCCCCATCCCCCCACTCCTGCTCCACAACGCCCTCGATCCGCAGTCCCTAATGATGGACCCGCCCCAGGTTGGTCAACTCTTTTCCCCATGGGCGGCCCACAAACTTCTGCCACCAACTCATTTGTTAACCCCCTCCCTCCAAACGGACAACCCCTTGCAAAACTCCACGCTAACCTGAGCCCAGGTAGTCCTTTCCAACCCCAAGCCGCCCCAGTTTCTAGTCCACAGAACCCGTTCATTCATCAGTCACGTCCCCAATATCAGGGATATTATCCACAGGCACTTCCTCAATCTCAAGGACACTTTGGACAACAGACATTCCAGCAGCAACCTCAAACCAATTATCAACAATACTTTTCGAGTGGATTTCAACAGTCAAACCCAGCAGGTTCTCCCATCCCTCAAGAATACAATCTACTTCAGCAAGGCGCTGCACAGTCCTTCCCCCAACAACTTTCCCAAAATAACTTTCAACAGACTCCCCTGATTCAACAACAGTCTCCATTTTTTAACCAAATTCAAGAACAGCCAGCGCAAGCTGATGGACCATCCCCTTCAGAAACCAAAACCGAAAACTTTCCCAGTCTTCCTGAAATCCCATTCACTGCTGATTCCGTACCATTCTCCCCTGATCCAGGTTTTGAGTACAGTCACTCCACCGTGTCTGATCCCATCAAGATGAACGATTACACAATGCACATGGATTTAGGTAATGGTGGTGCAAGTGGTGAACAATCCTCCGCTGGTTCCAGTGTACCCATGTTTGGACCCATGGGAAGACGTCTTAAGAAGACCAAGAAATCTCGTCAAGATAGCATCACCAAGAAACAAGGTAGTAGCGAAGCCGCAAATGCACAAGACATGATGGAAGCCAGTGCCTCTACCCACCACAGTATCACAATGGCATCTTCTATCGGGTCCACATCATGGACACCTCTAGTCATCATTGATGCACCAAAACTTGAAAAGAAATCTTTGGACACTTTAGAACCTCGTGAAACTCCAGTTTCTACCACTTTGCAAGTTCTTCCCAAAGAACCCCAACCACAACAGCATCAACAAACCCCCATCTACTCTCAACCAGCCCTCACTGGTGGATCAGCCATCTTAACTGGCCCCGCTCCTGCTTTGGGACCTCAAGATTACAAGCAAGACAGAACCATGATTTTAAAGAAAAGGCGATTGAGTC
Organism: Callyntrura sp. NNG-2020; assembly: GCA_027744055.1. NCBI lineage: Eukaryota > Metazoa > Arthropoda > Collembola > Entomobryomorpha > Paronellidae > Callyntrura > Callyntrura sp. NNG-2020. The sequence goes on from JAHZNE010002172.1 coordinate 10,096, forward strand.
TTTCCTCTGCTGAGGTGCTCAATACCCAATCTGTGATTCCTGCCGTCATCAGTAGCAGTATTGTCCCAAGCAGCTCAACCACTTCTACCTCTTCTTTCCCCGCACCATCGTCCACTACTACGACAACGACGACAACATCAACGACCACTGTAGCTCCATCATCATCTTCGTCTTCGACTCCAACACCATCATCTACAGTAGTGCCCGAGTCAACTTCCCAGTCATCCCCAGTCACCACAACTACGGTAGTCAGTGCGTAACCTAAAACAGAAAAAAACAACACAAATTAGCTTTAATAATTAATTAATACGATTAATTTTAAAATTACCCATTATTTTGTATTACATAAAAACACGTCGTTTTCGTCGTCATCGACAGACGAAAATAATAGAAAACAGTCTTATTGTTTAAGGTTACTTTAACTAGCTACCAATGCAGCTTGGAAAATCTGGTCAGTTCCTTTTTTGTACGTTTTTTCCTATACACGCATGTATGCTTACGATAATGTGTTTTTAATGTGCGTGCGTGTGTATGCGTATGCGTGCGAGTGCTATTAAATGAATGCTGATTAATGTTTTAATTTAACATTGTTAATTAACCATTGATCAGGAGGAGTTGAAGGTTGTTATTATGATTTAATAATCATGTTACGTTGTTGTTACTGTTGTTGTTGATTTTTCGATTGACTGTGTCTTTCCGTATCAGTATAATTGTTTATTTGTGTACGTTTGCGTGCGTGGAGTGCGTCTGATCATGTGTGTGT
>JAHZNE010002173.1:0-19622 GCA_027744055.1 Callyntrura sp. NNG-2020
CTCTCTCTCTCTATCTCGCTGTCTCTCTCTCTCGAAAAAGCTGCAAAAAGGCAAGCTACACACAAAAGAAGGCTTACTACATCCACCACCACCACCACCATACACCTCTTACGATGATGACTAAAAACCGAATTTCCTTTCCTATTCCTGCCGACTGACTCATTCACTAGCGTGAGAAGTGAGAGCTTGGAGCATATTATAAAAGCACAAAGCACACACACACACTAACACGGGTAGTAGCACTTTTGTAGTAAGCAAAAGCGAATATAGCATCACTATTAGCGTTATATATTTGTGTGTGTGGTAGAAGCATCCAAATATCCAAAATGAGCTTGAGTTCTTACCAAACTGAACTACTACCGACCGACATGGTATATTCTGTATTCTGCATCTCACTTTTTATGTGCTCTCTTATATCTTGTGTAATCTATATCTCTCTCCTCTCCTCTGCTCTTTAGACTAGAGAGCCAGGAATATATTTTGTGTGGAATGTACATAGACATGTAAGGAACTAAAACTAAAATACAAACGTATATTTTTTACGTATAATATTGGTGTATACATATAATATTGCATACATTACAAAGCGTTTTATACATCCGTCCGTTTCGTAAAATACGATATTATATTTTGTACGTGACGTGAAGTGAGAATGCTATTGTATGTATGAATAGATGGTAAGAAGAAGCTGTGTATTAATAATATCATTATTACATGACAGTGAGTAATACAATGTAAAAACGCAAAGCTTAACGTTTTACTGTAGATTTAGATAGATGCAGAATATTTACATTGCCTATTATGTGAGAAACGAGCTAAAAACGATGATGATAGGAAACATTTTGTGAATGTGAATTGTGATTTTTTGATGTATAGATTCCGTTCGTGTGTGGAGGGTGGTATAAGATGAATGTAAGGCCTTTCTTCAATCAAAGTGAGAAAAAGGGATACAGTAGCGGCAAGAGAGAAAGAGAATGAGAGAGAGAGAGAGAGATTTAAGGGGTTTGGAAGGATAGATAGGAAATACACACTGCACTCGAAAAATTATGCATGAAGCGGCAGCGGTGAACGTATACTTCACTGTGTGTGTGTGTGTGTAATATAATTGATAAATTTTCAACTATCCAAAGTTGGAAGTTGTATAATGTAAAACGCAACAAGCCAGAAACCCAACGATTTTGATCATGACGATTGCACAGCTCCCCAAAAATCAAATCTGTGTAACCAACAGCCCAGCACCGGACGACGTTGCGTTAGTGGCAAAGCAAGTTTGGTATAAAAAGCTACTATTGCCTATGAAGTATCGTACTTTTTGCTATATGTAGAACGCGCATATTGCTATGCGGAGTAAAAATTCTGTTTTTCCTTATGGTGCTGCATACTATAAAATGCCCATATTTTTTGGTCTTGGTTGGTGGTATACGTAGGGTTGCTTTGGGTTGGCTTACAAATAAGCAAAGTTAGTTTTATACAAGCAAAATATTAGGAGACTTTCTGCTTCAAGACAAGTCTTATGCAGTATGATAGGTATTTATTATTATTATTATTATTATTATTATTATGCACACTACAGGGTATTATACAATCATATTTTAAAGTGTAATCGCAAAATTAACTCTCGTTAAAATCGTAGGTAGGTTCCATAATATTTGTTGTAATCTGCATTTAAAAAACCGATATATAGATATCGTATTCTCGCACGTTCCCCCATAACCATATAAGGAAATATATATTTTATTATCATTATTGTTGAGCAATTAGTTAATCCTATTATCAGATGTACTTAGTATGTTTGTGCTTTGCTGTATGTAGTATTAACAAGATAAAGTTGAATGATACCAACTGTGAGGGTCGTGGTCGTATTATTTGTCATTATAAAATTATCACGAACAGGACCTAATAGAAGCAAAGGTGACGAATGATCACCATTATACGCACCAGCATTGCTTAACGTTATTGGGATTTGTCACGATTTGTGATAATAATAATGAATGGGGTTTTTATATATAGTTACACAGTACAATGTACAAGGAAATTATACACAAAACATTGTGTACGACTTTGAATAAAGCATGCGTGGGTGGAAAAACGTCGTTTGAAGTTTGCATGACTGAGCAATATTTCATTTCTAGAAGCAAGACAAATATTTTAAACATGTTTGGTGGACTCCCGGACAGACTACAAGAGCAAACTGAGTACAGAAACCGAGTTCTAATGACAGCGCTCGGTCTTTGATGCGCACTGTGTGGATGCATATTGGATCAGATCAGTGTACTGTTCGTATGAACTCCGTACAGTGAATAAAGATCAGTGCTCTATTACTGCGTTCAACTCGGCTTTCAGCATCTAATTTTGCTCATCCAAAGTGTGCATACTATACGGACGCATTCAAACATATCTCTGATTAACAGCTCAAGTACTCGTCGTCGTCATTCAGCTTCATCATCGTGTCTTTTTCGGATAATTACCTTTTTACAAGCAAAGTTCTCCGGCGCATTGACTCATGACTCATGTTAATATTATTTGAGACAATTTTATTAATTAACTTCGTTTTAATTTTGCATCATTAAAAATAAAAAATGGTACTCTTATTATTGCTTAAACATTCTACGTTGCCTCAGTTCAGTATGAATCGCACACGCATGCATGACATGCATCAACAACCATTCATTTTGCTTTCCTTATGTCAAAGTGTGAAAAATACGTTGTATTAACTAATTAGCCATAAATTATGTGCAAAGCTATAAAATGTATGTCTAGTATAAACCAAGACAGAACGAGGGTAAGGTACGGGCGGTTGAAATTAACGTCATTTTACGTCTCTTAAATATACTTCTCACAGAACATACAATGGTTAGTATTGTACTGTACGCTATTTTGAAAGACATTCGACTAAAAACCTTTTCGTTTAAAGCTTGCTTGTATATGGTCCGACGAATAAAATAATCAACGTTTCCAATTTTCTGCCGGCTTTTGGAGGTCTAGGTATGACAAGGCGAGTATTGTCATCTTTCAAAGATTTTTACCCCACGGAAGGCTGATATTTAGTACAACTCAAACTATAAGGAGTATGTAATGGATGATGATGATGTGCATCTGAACAAGGTACACAAGTGGAATAATCTTCGTTCACTCAACTAATAATCAAAATCTGCCGACTACTACTTTACTTGAATGTTGCAATAGACAGACCCAGGCGAGCGAGATACAGGGAACGCAATACAGGTAGATATTACGCCGTAAAACGTCTTCTAAAGTCTAAATCCAAGCGATTTTAAAAATTTTATACAATTATTCTCTAACTTTATTTCTTAGACACGGTTTTCGTAAAAATGTAAGTGTATGGTGATGGTGAATTGCACGGCAATCTACGTATTTGCGCTTTGGTATTGTGTAGCAATATTATGCTGTCAATATCTTTCATCTTTTGTTGGTGGAAAATCTGCGATGACCTAGTGTCCTGTGCATATGGCATATGCATGGGGAAAAACTTACTCTGATGTGATCGACTTGATCGTAAATCATGCAAATACAATGACAAAGTAATGTTGACTAATCAACATATTTGCATTCGTCTGTCTTGGTCATATATGTATAGCTGAATAATTTGGTGTTAATTTTTACCAAAAGAATGAGGATTTGTATCTTATAGTTGTTTATGACAGAATTAGAAACCGGGTCTCTGTTTGGACATACATATAAGGACGGGGTATTTTAGATGCTAGTTGTTGCGTCTATCATGTAACGCTTTTTTGTACGTTAGCTCTAAGACGACTGTACAATATCATGCAGCTTATTAAAAAGTAAGGAAGATCTATCCACTCTATCCGCGAAAGACCAACGTAGCTCACCTCCTACTTACTGTTCTAAAAAAATCTACCATAGCGGCAGCGCGTTCAAGTCCAAGTATAGGTAATTCCATACTGTCGGTTTTTTATAAACCTCTTTTCGAAAAATTCTTGTTCTTTCAGCGGCCTTTCCCCGTCATAGTATATTTGCAGAATGTGCATGTATTTGATATTGTACGTCTCTCTGAGTCTCATCGTAATCGTCTTTACGATTTCTAGATATAACCAAGAACTGTCTATCTATCCATCCGATCCGTATTATCCTTTATCCTATATAAAAGCAATCTCTCTCTACTCTCTTCTGTACACTGACTCACTGCTACTCTCCTTGATTATTGCAGTATTTGCCCTTAAAGTTCAGTTCACTAACTTTCTTGTCATTATATTTTCCAAATCCCCTTCTTATCTACAACTGCAAGCGTACTACGTACATAATGGTTTCATTGTGGTGGTGAAGCATGATGTTGCATAGGGGATAGAATACACCGCACACCGCATTCTCCGATTCAGCAACTGAAACTCAACACAACAGAGTATTTGTGTAATTTTATTAGGCTCTTAAATGCTTGAGGTTAAACGGTATACGTGCACGTTGGACGGATATGTAAACTAGATACACATATTGAGCATCTTTCCCTATCATACCACATATTCTATACATCACACAAATATTGTCACAAAAATGCATTAATACCATAAAGTGTTGTGTCGTAGTCGCAGTTGTATTCGTTTAGTATGAAATTCTCATATTCTTGCTTGCCTGAGTGAAGACCAAATAGGAAAAACGAAACAAAAGAGCCACAACAAGCAGAGGCAAACTTTCGTTGGACAGACACCCTGAGTTTTTACCATTTATGGGCATGATGGTCAGGACTGAAGGAAATATGTACGTAGGCCATAATAAGCCTTCTTAACTCGTTCATTTAGGTTCTTATTTTACTGCTAAGTGAACACGCAATTCGTACACTTACATAGCTGTACTTATGTAAAACTACCACTTATAACACATAATATGTTCAACCACAAACGAAACCAACTAATTGTAAGACATATAGACAATCAAATCAGACTACATCTACTTTATGCGCAACGTAACGCAACATACTTTTTGGTAGCAAAGCTTTTACGCGCACAATATTTAGTTGTTTTCGCTGCTTGCTCATTTCCTTTTGCTTCATCAATGAGATGTACATAAATCTGACGTGTTTTGCTTCTATTGTTGAGGATTGCTGTTGCTCATGAAATAAAATCATGTGAAGCCGATGACGAAGACGAATGAACTGATAAACACAGCTTAACAGCAGCATTCTGCAAAAAATGTTTGATTATGATTATTGCGTTAAGCTCACACGTCTTTTATGTACTTGTAAAAAATCAACTCCTATTTGCAGAGATATACACATGACAAATGAATAAATACAGAAATACTGCCCAATAACAAAATTGAGATATCAATCTAAACTATACGATTGCATTACATGTTAAACCAGGTGGCGCTTAAATATTTAATAAAATAATAAAATGACAAAAACCACTTCAATTTCCACTTCCATTAATAATTGTGACTCATTATAACGGGGAAAACTGTCTGAACCACACAATTTCTGAATTTCAGCATCCCTAATTAATAGTATAATTTGGAATATTTAATGCCCCACCATGATATGTATATATACGTTTGCATTTCATTTGATTCGATGTAATAATATTTGTATGAAAAAATGAAACTTTGCAATAAAAGGATTATAACTGCGGTCACTTTAATAAAAAAGAAAGGATGCTTCTGCAATATTTTTATTTTTTTAAGAACGCCAATAATCGTCATATTTATATCGCTCCGAATGGGATTTAAACGGTATTTAGCCAATGTGTTTAATTAATTTGAATACATCAGTTTAGTTAAATACTAAAAAAATATTGATGATTTTATTCTACTGTATTACTCATCCCAGGTAATAGGTAAATTAAAAGAATAAATACGACGTACAGAAAACTTGATAGGATTAAAAACACACGGGTTACAGAACATTATGATAATCATATTTTTCAGTTTTTTGTGTTCAGCCTATAATCACGCATGCGCATTGGTTATGTATGCACATTCTAGTAACATTTTATGCGATGATATCAACAAATTAAATGAAAATTGTTACTTATTCAAAGTTAGAATTTAGTGAAAATAAAATTATTTTGCTGAAGATTATGTATCAAAAATTTTCCACTCGGAACAGCTTGCTATAATCCTAAAATTTGTTTAACTTAGCTCAAACAAACACGTGGAGCTTTTTTTTAAAACTGCGAAAACGATTACTAACAATATATGTGGTAAAAGGCCAAAAGCTCTAACGTATAAGGAACTTCATATCAGTCCTTTCTTTCTCTTGTATTCCTCCAAATTCAGCGAACGTCTAGGTGCAATTTCCTGTACTTGTGGGATAGACGGCCGTGCGACAATTGGCAGATTAGCTGGAAGAAAATTTTGATTTATGCATTTATCCATTCTTAATTAATAATGTCGTTAAATAAAGTACAATGTTATAATTTATTATACGAGGCAGTTTTGCGTCCAAATCCAATTTAATGTCAAAATCATGAGCTGAAAACAAGTCCCCGTTTGACATTGATGATTTGCCTCCTTCGTCATTGGACGTTAAAGATTTAATTATATCCAATTGCAGTGATTCATCACCATCCAATAGCTAAAAGATTTTTTTTAAATGTTAGCTTAAACTAAAGTCTAATGCTGAATAATGTTACCATTGCATTAGATAAAATTAAGTTAATATACCGATGGTGGCAACGAAGGTAGTGTCCGTGATAACGCATTTTTATTATCTTTGCCATCAGTAACTTCGGTCTCTGGAGGAGGAGCAGCAGCCGGAGAAGGTGCAATATTAATTTCGGAGTTATTTACTTTACGATGCACTACGTTTGGTTTTGTGTGTCTTCGTGTAAATGGATCTTCAACAACTTTTCCTTTGTTTGCTTTACTTTCTTCCTGTAAATAATTAATACTGACCAGCGTAAAAAATAATACGTAGCATATATAATATGTAGGAATGAAGAACAAGTCTTACAAGAATAGCTTTCTCCGCTTCCTCCACATTTTTCTTTCGATTTCTTTCATTGATGTAGCTAATACTGGAAATACTCGAACTTCGTATCTTGTCAAGTTCGTTGGCCCTTTCGTCGAGCTCTTGAATTTCTTGCTGTAATTCTTCTGCTAGTGCGTCATCACCCCTACATTCAGAAACCACATATAACAATTGTACATATTTACAAGTGTTTTAGTTACGGTTTATATGACCGTTATTTCGTTACATTTGGACTGCCATTTCTCTCCGCTTCATTAAATCGGCTTTCCGCATCGCAAAGTTAACGGGTGTATTCTTGAATCGAGCTTTTTCCCGAACAATCTATCACAGGCAAAAATTGTTCATTTTGCTATTTTGCTTTATCAATATATTATCTAAATTGAAGTGTATTTTAATTTATCATAACAGAATTTTACATTATATACAGGAATGTCTTGAACCATAAACTTACCACATCTATATCTTCATCTTTAAATTCATACTCATTTGCTTCCTTCAGTTCTTTCTCCTTTTTTTGAATTTCATCCATATTAGGAAGTACGACACTACGTTTACCACATGTTTCTAACCACTTGTCAAATTCATCTTGGGTAAACGGAGAATTACTGACAAACTCAAATCGAAATACTTTCTCATCAGTTCCATGTCTAATTCGTGCTCCCTTGTTTGTTCTAGTTGCACCTAATTGGTATACCTTCGCAGTCTCTACCACTTCCGTCACCTCGCCTATCTGATAATAAATTAAACAATTTAAATATATTAGTATTATTATTAATCTTTATATTGATTGTTTACGAATCATTTTTTTCGGTTCAGTCTAAGCACTGAACACGACTATTTGGTAGGTAAGTTGAGTTTAGTTGATACAACACAACACATACCCTATAAACCGATACACCTTGTTTCGATTGACCAATTCCAATTCTGACGAACGTCCCTTTCACTACTCGGTTGAAAAACGGAGCATGCACCCATCTGAAAGGGAGCAGCAACCCATTGCTATGATGTGTTTGAAACTGTAACATGTTATGAATGCTCATGCACTAATAAAGTACCTTTCCAATTTTGTTCGACTAAGGCGAACCCGATTAAGGTCCTCTGCTTTATCGATATATGTTGGTCTTTTAGATCTAAAAACCAAATAGTTTAAAAATGTATCTAAAGCTTCAAAGAAGGAACTAACTTTTTAAATATTAAATTCAAATCAATTATTAATGTACCTTTGTTCATGCTCAGAATCTGAAGAACTGCTGGAGCTAGAACTATGTGATCGCGATCTTTTTCTATCCTTAGCGTCATCGTCGTCTTTACTATCAGATCCACTGTCATCTGAGTAAATATCAGATGCTTTGAGCTTCTTCAATTTCTTCTCTCCAACAACTGAGCTTACAGCATCATCTTTTAATAAATCAAGGTCGTCGTCCACTGCAGATTCTTCTCTCTTTTTCTCCTGTTCCATCCGCAATTTATCTTTCTCTTGCGCTCGAGCAACCCTTGCTTCTCGAGTAGCTTTTAAGGCGTCTAAGGCTTGAGTTTTCTTGTCTATTTTTCCATCCACAATTTTTTTCCTTTCTTTGCTTCTCTCTTTCGCGTCCATTTTCATAGCTGCACTTTGTGATGCATTTTGTGCCTTTTTCATGCTAGTTAAATAATAAAAATCACTTAGTTTAAATTAATTTCTTGTTGAAAACATTGATAACTGAATTCTCAATTTACTCACCTGAGCTATCATCTGAATCACTAGAGACCTCCCCCTCCTCTAGATCAGAAGCACCCTTCGGGCGATCACCAGCTGTAGATTTCACGGTGGATGAAACAGTGGAACTAGGAGGAGGAGGCACTGCTGTTGATGAAGTAACAAGTTCTTCGTCATTTTCAGAGTCTGAATCTGAGGACGACTGGGTTCCGCTAACTGATCGACGTGATGTGCGTTTTGCGGCTTTTTTCTTTGACGTTGGCTTCTTTGATTTTGCTGCGTCTGCCCAATCGGAATCTGAGTCTGACGATCCTGACGACGACGAATTAACCTTTGGCTTTTTATCCACCTGCGGTGGCGCTTTCTTTTTCCTTGATAATGCCATCATATCCTGCGGTTTAAGGAATTATTACTTATTAACTGGTTTGTCATAGTTTAAGCTTTTAAAATAAACATATGTGAAAGGTAACATCATAAACCTCACCTTGTCTATATCAGATCCGGAATCCGAATCACTATCTGAATCCGTAAGTACGGCACTTTTGCGCTTGGACATTGTATCAAATGTTGTGGTGCTAAACCTTCAAGTTTTAAGGCGTTTGTGAAGTTTCAAATTTAAACTTTGATAACGTTACCTATTATCTAACTTGTCTTTTTCTTTTTTTAAATTTGGTTGATAGCTGTCAGCTGTACGATGAATGTTGAACTTATTGTTAGGAAAAAGTTGAAAATTAAGAGTGTGATTTAGCAATTTGTATGCTATTGACAATTATTATTCAATTACATACGTTATAAAAACGATGGCCAATCCAGGAAATAATTTGTCTTCGATTCAGATGCTAGTTAATTATTGAATACCTGGCGTAGCTGTTGGCTGTGTCAATCATAAGTCATAAGTAGGATGGTTGTTGTGAGTGAATGGATGTGTATAAGTAAGTGTAATAATGTATCTTGTATTTACGCCTCTCGTTTGCGCTCTTGGAACAATTATGACGGCGCCGTTAGACGAAGTCCATAAACATTTATCACCTGTCTCTGTCTAGACTTTGTTCTTAATCCATAATCAGTATAAGAGCACCTTTGGTTGGTTGTATGTTGTAGGTCGGAAATGCACCAACAATTTAACATCTACTAAGAAATCCAATCAGCAGTGCTTGTTTGTAAACAAAATTTTGAACGACTCGTTCTCGTTAGTTAACAAATTGCGATTCCCTCTTGCATAAACATAACAAAAACAATAAATGAGAAAATGACTAACTTATCACGAAATCAAGTACACTCTGGCACAGCGATGATAATCTTCATCATTTGTTCACAATCACCTTCCCTATGTAAAAATTTAAAAAGGCGATTGTAAACTTGAGGGAAATTCTGCGTAAAAAATTCCTCCACGAGACGCAAACCGTGTGCGAAAAACAGAAATGCACCACTGCCAACTTTTATGCGCTAAGTCCCCCGATCCCCTCTGATAAACCTATTTTTTTTTATGGAAAACGACTAAGAAAGAAGGCAGGTAAGTAGACGAAATATCTTTTGTTTTGTTTTTACGGCCAACTATACAGCGAGTGCAAAATGCACAATTGTACACTGTATAGATAGGCACTCACAAAAGCATAAACTTTTAGGAATACTCAAATACTCGTAGTTTTATTATTACCGCATACCTATGCTTATACTACATTTCACTCGGTGCGGAATATTCAGATTTATGATGTTGGTGGCGAATGAAGTAGAGATGTCAAGGTTGTGGTATTTGTATTTTGTTGGACGTATAAAAGTAAAGTAGTATATGTATGTAAGGCAGAAAGGATTTACCGAATAAAATAGAATAGAAACAAGCTTAAAATTATGCGCCCGTTTCCCGCTACTTTGTCATTTACATGTACCCAAAGCGTGGTATAGATGGCCGCAGCACCGCACGACATAGGAAGGACATACCACGAGCATAACATGAACCATGTAATATGCAATTTTCAATTTTATTCAACTTACACGAGACCCTAGCTGATAAAAAGTCTATTGGTACATAATATGTTAGTTTTAGATTTGAGATATTTGCGGGATTGCAAAAATCAAGCCTTCCTTCTTAGGTTGGTAAACAAAAAATTTTGAACTCTTTAAGTTTTTAACAGATTATCAATCACAGCATTTTATACCAACATTATCCAACATATGAAAGCACTTATCGGTTTCAGTATCAAAGTCTGCATCAACGCATTTCATCAGCAGCAGACTTGTTATTATAGGGAAACTTTTATACAGAAGCATTTAAATCAAGTAAATATGCAAATATTTGTACACTAAAAATTTGCAAAATATGCAAATTCCATAAAAGTGTAATATTTACTAAGGTTCAGCTTTGTCATTATGATTAGAACTTTATACATATAATACAATTTCATTTAGCTTCTACTGCACTGGAATCAATGGACAGTTATTTTAAAAGTGCAAGTAACAATGTATAATTTCTCACGCTAAACAGTAATTTTATAAACAATGTCATGTTGCTTTTCTAACTTTTTGCGCTAAATAAATATTTAGAAATTATATGCTAACTTTGTCGATTCAACCTCGCTCTCTATTTGTATGCCGTGTGTTAACAGTACATAATGGGGTCAGTCGAACACATTCTGATCTAATTTATTGAACGAGTTGATTAAAAGAATGTCTTTACTCGTAGTCGTCGTGCTCTGAAGGAAAAGATTATTCATTCATTTTCCCCGTGTAGTTATGATGGCCTCCCACTGGAGGATAGTGTTACCCAATACTCAATCTCTGATACGATATATCACTGATTATGTTTTCCAATTCGATATGGATACTTTTTAAGGACGACTTTGACTTTGGTATCAAGTCTGTGAACTAGAACTAACTTATACTTACACTGGTAGAAAACTAAGAATTTATGCCACTCCGTGAATCAGGTGAGATATGCAAAATGCAGATAATATTGGACCCTCATGATCATCTTTCAATATTATTTTCAGTTTTCTCTACAAACTTTCATATTTTATAAAGAAAAAATGTTTGCGCTGATGCATATGCAAAATAAGAATAAATGCATTTCAAAGGATTTGTTAGTGTGATCGGTCAATGTATGGGAAATATAAAAGTGTGACTCTTGACTGCCTTAGACATTTTTGGAATCACTGGTGTAGAATCTCAAAATTAATATGTAAACTCACGTATCAGATACAAGATTTAACCTTTTGCTTTAACCTTTCACTAATCAACCAGCCAGAGGTTATGTATTGCATGCAGATAAAAAAAAGTACGGAACCCGAAATACGCGCGTGTGCGATGACCTTGAGTGTGTAAAACTATTCATTTGATCGTATTTTTCGGAATCACCCAGATAATCAGTTTTAATTGCTTAAATGTAATTAGGAATGATCAACAATACTTAATTCAAGGTTTGGTTTAATTCTTCTGAAACTTCTGAAAATATGCATAGAGAGAGGCGACTGGACGCCACATTGTTACATTCATTCATCGAATACCTGGCTGCATGTATGACATTATTGACATTGTCCAGTATGCAATTCACCAGAGGTAGTGGTACCACTGAAGAATTACTAAGCAGATAGACAAGTATGTATGTACATTGTAAGAATATGGATTAAAATTTTATTGAAAACTGCATTGCACTATTGCTGAAAATATTTTAGGTTTATTACCACAAAAAATATGAATTACTCTTCTGCATTTTTGTTTACGTGTAAGGGGTTAAATGAGACTTAATGAGAAGGCCAAGCTTTTCTCAGGTCTTTTCGAAGCTTTCCTACAGTTTATGGATTGCTGCCGCTGCTGCGCTGTTATTCTGTTGCTGGCTCTATACTTGTAATTAGCGAAATTTATTTTTTCGATTTTCGCTTGCTTGCTCCCTCTTCTAAATCAAAAGTGTGTGATATTTTAGTTCCATTGGTACTTTCTTCCGCGACTGTTGAAGGTTTAGGTAAATCTTTCTTGGTCAAAGGTTTTGAAGTTTTTCCCACACTCTTCATGTCAATTTTGCTGTTATTTTCTAATGCTGGAGAGGTTAAATATTCTTCAAGTTCTGTTTCCGTACTGCAATATTTGAAAGGTACTTCACTTAAATCCATAACTTGTGTCAAAATCCTAACAATTGATGGCTTCATTTTCCACAAGATTAAAATTTGTCCCTTTTCATTATGCAATTTGAACAAGTCTCGAATGCCCTGGAAAAGAAACAGGTTAATCAACTGTTAATTCACTTCAATTGCTCATGTGTAAATAATTTTAAAACATTATAGTTTAGCAATAATTGGAGAAACTGATTAATTTTTGTCCTTACCAATGCGGCAGTGAAATCAGCATACTGAATATGTTGACAATCAATAACAACTGGTATATTCCCGTTGCCCCATGTGCGCCCTGATTTCATTACGATGTATCTTGTGTACTCAATTGCCGGGAAAACTAGTGATCTGTCTGAAGCTACCATTATAAACTTTGCTCCAGAGAGCGTCTGGAAATACAATGCACACCGACAATGACAAGCCAGCCATACACATTCACGAATTGTTTGTTATTTTTTGGCTATACAATTTGACTTTCACAATTGTCATAACTTAAAGCTTCATACCTCTCCTTTGCTGACACGAACCCCTGGTCTCGCTGAATAGTAAAGTAGAAACACTATACTAATAAGAAGACCTGTGAGAATACCAAACTCTAGCCCAACAAGTAAACTCAATACAAAGGTCACAGTCCATGGAAGCAAATCCATTTCTGTTGAAAGAGTTCAAATTACACATCGATTGCATGTATGGCGACCTTTTAGATAGAATGTACGACAATGTACTTGTATTTTTAGTAATGAAGTAATGACTAAAACTGTGAGTAACATACTTTTTGTTTTCCACATGGGATACAGGACAGAAAATTCTACCATACTTATGACAGCACATACAATGACGGATGCTAGACTAGCCTTGGGAATATAGTAAAAGTATGGAGTAAGAAACTGTAACGATAAGAGAACCATAATTCCAGTGAACAAGCCTCCCATTGGTGTCTGAACACCTGACGCATGATTGACGGTAGTTCTACTGAAGCTGCCGGTGACGGCAATTGAACTGAATAATGTTCCCAGTATGTTGGATACGCCGATTGAAATCATTTCTTGACTGGCGTCTACACGGGAAGAACCAGCGAACGCTTTGGCTATAGTTATATGCTCCATGATAGCGAGTAGCGGAAAAACAATTATAGCCGATGCGTCCTCTTTCAACAATTTTCCAAAGGAATATGTCATGTTGGTTTTTGAATCAGAAAAATGCATCGGTGGAAACTGGAATGATGGGAGTCCTGACGTCAAGTTTCCTGTAAATCAAAATTTTGAACTATATCGTATACAACCTACTATAAGGCTATAGTCGCCCATATTTAAGCGACTTTTTTCCTTGAAAGTAGCACTTTCCAATATAACGCTTACCCACAACTTTCACAGGAGTCTCAGATGACCCCAGACACGTAAAGATGATTGTACATATCACAATGACTATGGCATTCCTTGCGACTGATATTAACCACACCAGTTTTTTTACTGCCAAGTTTTCTCCACACACTCTAGATATCAGGTTGGGCATGTACTGCAGAACTAGCAGTGTCACAATGCAAGCTAAGGAAAGCAAAGTGTCATTCAGTTTTATATCCGACAAGTGTTGAAACACACCAGCGATAACGCTAATGAAGTCGTCTCCAGGATATGAAAGACCTAAAAGAGCTTTTATCTGTGTCGAACAAATGGTTATGGCAGCAGCTGAAGTGAAAGCACTACGTACGGGGTCGGATATGAAGTTCACAATGAAACCTGGAAAATTCAAGTATGAGTAAAGTTTTAAATTATTTTTAACACTTTGGCTCAAAGATTAAGTTTAGGTCCAGCGTTTTAACATGCTATATAAATGCGATTATTAATCCGATAGCATTTTTTAATGTTGTTACCCAATCGAAACAACCCCATGCATAATGTCGTTATGCCTGTCACTAAACACAGCAAAATGGCATACTCTGGGGGTTTACCAGACGAGTATGAAAGGGTCATAATAGCCAACACTGCAGTGGGACCTATTGTTATCGAGATTTCGCTCCCCATCTAAATTACATATTTAAAGTATTAAATTAAACAATTTGGAACAGTTAAAAAATAATTCCTTTGCATATTATTATAGATTAGAGATTAAACAAACAAAAAACCGTTAACGTGTCATACCAAAATGTAGACAAAACATCCAACAAACGCAGAGTATAAGCCGTACTAAAGTAAACGACAAGTAAAAAAAGATAAATTAAAATTTTCATGACGAAGAATGAGCATAGTGTAATGTAATACAGGCATTAAATGTACCTGAGGAGGTAGTCCACCTAGAGAGGCATATGCAAGAGCCTGGAAGGACCGGTAATTAGACTCTTTAGTTTACAATTACAATTCATACTATACAACTTCCTTAATAATGAGCATATACGTAACTACCTACCTGAGGAAGGACCGTCAGGCCGATTGTAATTCCTAAATTATCATTAAATTAAACTCTTTAGTATGCAATTGTACTTCACATATTCTTAATGATGAGCATAAACGTGACTACCTGCAACTAGATCTGCGAGTAATTTTCCCAGCGAATATTTGGGAAGCCATCGAAGAATAGGAAATAATTTTTTAATGACTTTCACCGAAAATATTGTTTGCAGGCAGACGTTCCCCTCATGCTGTTGGTCGGGGTCTAGTTTCACATTTAAATTAATATCAGACTTATCATTTGATGATAGTGAGGAGTGGTCTGTTCTTTGTTGCTGAAGACTGTAAGAGCTACTGTTTCCGTCCAACGACAGCGAAACTCGCGACGATGTCCTTGATAGATTCGCTAAGTTATTGCTACTGTAAGTACGAAGTAACTCCGTCTTCATTTTGACGGTTGACTGTGTTGCTTTTCATATAATAATAATAATAATAATAATAATAATCTGTAGAACAGATTTAAATATGCACAACGCACAAGAGCACAAAATTCAACTACACCAATATGTGGGAAAATATATCTTTTTGTTGCACAACTAAAAGTGATCAGATTTAGGAACACTTTTAACTTAGCATTATTGCGTGTAATGTCATCTCCAAATACACACTTTGTATTAAGGTACCAACTTACGACTTGTGACACTTGTAATACTTTCATTCATCTGAGACTAGGAAATAAATGGAGATATTGCAGATGACTTTATCGAAAATGTAATAAAATTCTTCGCTTGACCAAACAGCACCCCGTTAGCATATTAAATAGTATGCAAACCGCAAATTGTTCTTGGTAGTAGACTTTGCTGAATAATGTAACAATCGACGCTAATTTTTCTGTTTTACCAAAGCCATGATGGTTATCAATCCGACAAGCTGCGAATTTTTTGCTCGTGCCATGCTAATTTTCCTGGTATCTTAAATTTTTAGACTTTGTTCACACACAAAAGCTAGTTAGAGCCAACTCAGAGTATTACTGTATCACAACTCACTACGGTGTGATGCATACAAGATTGGACACCTACATGGATGAAGACTATAAAACTACCACAAACTATCTGATGTGCCTCTAGCTACTCTTAATAGCAAAAATTTTTCATAAGCAAAACGCATTTAATCTGTAACCAGAAAGTTTGTTCCAGTAGCTGCAACAAACCTCATAGCTTTTCGACATTAAATTTGGAGGTTGAAGCCTGCAATTAAATTTCAGGAAAAAATTGCACTAGCATGACATGCTCAATACCAAAACTACGTATATATGTTGAGCGTAGGTATTAAAATTAAGTTTCCCTTCATTCATACGTAAGACATCCTTCCTTATCATGTAGCATAATACGCAGAGGTGTATAATTATGTAGTCAATGATAGTAGAGTTAAAACTTTTTAATGGCTGTTGTACGTAGTAAAAGAATGGAATCGCATGTGATGCGAACTGACGAGGATGATGTGAACGCCAACAAAAGTTGGGCTTAAACACATTACAAATTGCGATCTAGTAAACTAAAATATAAAAGAGTAGCTAAATTTTTCCAAAGATTGATTTGTTATTTGCTACAATGAAGTCTGCCGTTGTACAACAATGATTATTTGTAGAAAAGTAGGAAGTGGTATGTATTATGCACATACAATGCTATAAACGCAATTTACTCCATATATAAAATTACGCTTTGGAATTTAACGCTTGTGGATAAAAGTTGTACGTACAAAGTAATGGCATTGATTTTCTATTAAACTTAATTGTCAGTATATAAACACATTTTACATCCCACCCAAGTCAGGCAGTGGTTGTTTTATCTTTATTTGTGTGATTCTGATTACAAACGAAGCAAGTTAGCGAAGAAAAGATTTGCAAACCGTCGTTCCATGTTTATCAGCAAACGGAAGATTACAAATAACGAAGACAAAACGCTAAAAGCAAATCCGAATAGCACAACAAATAACAAAGCTACGTTGGATCTATAATTTTGCTAGTAGTAGTAATAATGATACTTTAAGTAACTTTAAGTTATTGCGTCTTTCTTTACCAGTTAAATTTTTAGACAACGTGATTCCAAGATGTAGTGAACAATGAAACCAAAACTTTTGTAGGATAGGACTATGGCCAATCGTCTTTATCCCCATCATATACGATTTATCTCAGTGGAAAAGAAAGATATACCCAAAAATCGTGTAGAACAGGGTGATGATAACCACTTGACCATGCAGAATTTGTCTGAGCAGTTGTGCACGCATGGCTGACCGAAAAGCATGGGGAATACATATTTACGATAATGAAGTTTTGTTTGCTACGTTTGATTCCTCTATATTAAAAAAAATTAAGTATTGTTTTATAATTAGTTTTTATTTTTACACTGTTCTTTAGCTTGAAACAAAGAAGATGACAATTTCTGATATCCTCGTATTAGTGATGTATCATGTTATAACTAGTGGACGTTCCGTTAAAACTAACAGAAGAGGTTTGAGGTTTTTTTAAAGACTAATTATAACGTATCCTTGTTGTTTAAATCCAGACTGTGGGGATTAGAGTCAACCAATTCCTGTAAAATATGACATATATGTCTTTTACACCACACCCTTTAGGTCAAGTCCCAGTTTCCATGCACAAGTTGTTACAACCAGGACCCAGGGGGTTAGCATGCTTTGTTCACATATCCTTTAGTGGTTTTCAGTGTAAGTCGATTGCCGAAAGGTGTCTTAATAAAAAAAATGTACTAGCGTTATAAGACAAATATTTTAAACACCCTCTGAACCCATATTAATACAACAAGGTTAAAGGATAAAACTACAAATATGCGACACTTTTATCATTGTTAAGGTATACGGAATACGGATACCCTGAGGAATAATTTACCGCTGGTTTAAAATAAACTTGTCTTTGGAATCACAGAGGTCGACTAATCTTGGTCAAATTTATAACTGTATGATATATCTATCACTTCTCAATATCAGGGTTCAATGGGGTTCCGAATTCCCTAAAGTGCCCTCCGGCCATGATGCCAAAATAGCTTAATGCTTGAATGCAATCCAAAGTTTCAGAAATCGATTCCCAGGTCACCTTTTAAACTCCTCGAAATTTAGAATTAGAGGTGGAGGTACGTACGGCCGGAAGGCTGCACGGACTGAAATGTCAAGTAAAATTTGCGAGCACTATGAAAATAAAATAATATTGAATTGGGGAGTGAAAGCCATGGAACATTTTATGTTTGAACTTGCATAAATACAAAACAGTAGTGCTGCAGATTGCAACGCTAATATATTTCATATATGTATTTAGCAACCTTCAATATATTTATCAATATAAAACAAGTTTTTTCCTATATACTTTCATAACTCATAACTTTCCAGCAAACAACAGTCTTCAATTGTTGTTGTTGAATTTAAGCATTGTTTTTCTAATCTACAAAAACGTTTAAATATGAAACAACGATGATATTTTTGTAAATTTTTAATATTTTTTAAAACAAAAATAAAGCAAAATAACTACAATTAGAGAAAAAGGTTGTCTGTGCTTCCTCTTCTGTTACATAGACAGTTAACGACTTGATTTCACTGATGCATAGCTCGTTTCTTTCAGAATGTGCACACAATACGGTTAATTCCAGCTTAAATTAGTATATTGTGAATCGTCTGGTGCTCCTCAGACGTTACATTTTTAATTATGTAAGATTTTATTTGCTCATTTCCTGTGAATTGTAGATGTGCTTATTACTTCACCTACCTTCAACCCTAGTAGAACTCCACATTTTGAATATTTTCTGTCCATGCATCAAAGAGCCCCGTGCGTCATTTCGGCTTGCTTCTGTTGCACTTGCAGGTGTAGTGTACCTCATACGATGATGGAATGGATGAAATGTACGAGGGGATTATATTTGCCGAATTGTAGTTTATTGTAGTATCGTTGATTACGCTGAACCAAATCATTCCATTCTATATACATGAACTTCTATAGAACACCTGGACTCAACGATGGTAAAGATATGGACATTTAAAATTTTGTTTTGTTCGATGCTATATGGGAGTATGTTGCGTTGCAAAAATGATGATCCAAGCCTTTGTATCATGTTGTCGTGTATCTCAAAATAGTTGAAGGCAATATCAGGATTGTTGCATGCCGGCACTATAGCTGTAGAAGCAAACTTTTGGAATGCAGAATCTAGCTCGTGAGATTAAAAGTCCGTAAATACACGCCAAGCTTGGGGCGCCATTCTAAAAGATCTAAATATATTTAGTATTTGCCAGCAACCTATGGTACTCCATACTGATGACTTTTATACAGTGTGATCAACAATTATAACGTCACTTATATAAAAAAATGAAATTAGTACGAAAACCGGCACAAAATGAAGATAGATGGCTGGTCTTGCTCATGTGGAATTATTGAACACTCCTGTACATATATCAGAAAAGACGCAAAGTAAACATCCTACTGCTAGCCCGTACGGCGT
>JAHZNE010002174.1:0-11713 GCA_027744055.1 Callyntrura sp. NNG-2020
CATAGCCTTTGCCATTGCGTGGAGAACTGCCGCTTCTGGATTGTATACAAGGCCGCCAGTGGTCACAGGATAGACGCCTTCGGTAAGGACATATAACAAAGGAGGGCTCTCCCGTTGACGGATGTACTTGACCACTTGGAGAAATTGTGACGCCAGGGGTAAGGGATCCCTTCTGCTGACGTCTACACCCCAGGCAAACACAATGATATCGGCGGTTAATGCTCCTAGTAGACTTCCAAGATCACCAGTATTATCAGCGGTGGCATCGACGCAATTTACGTCATTTGTGGAACTCTCCTGGTAGATCTTCAATTGCTCGGCTGATTGAAATATGGCCGTCACCGAGTTAAATCGAGAGAGGGTATCCAATGCCTGCCTAATTTTTTCAACTCGAGTTGGTACAAAGACCATCCACGATTTCGCGTTGGATTGCTTCACATCGGCATGTCTTCGCGGCAGCATTGGCACCGTTACCGAAGTCGCTTGAGCTACCACGCAACAATGACCACCCCCGGTGTTGTAAGCACGTGTAGACAGGAAGCCCGTGTCCAATAAAACCTTTTCCCACGTCGGTACATCGATGCAGCAGTAGTGAGGTCGTAAGTGGTAATCTCGAAAGTTCCAGTAGCCCTCCACCAGACCAAACACAAATGCAATCCACTTGTTTAAGTCCACGGTTTCGATGAAGTAGAGAATCCCATTGGGCTTCAGAAGTTGGCGAACGTGCGCCATCGACAGGGTCAAGTCTTTGGCGATGTGAAAAACGTTTACAGCGATGACGACATCGAAGTAGTTGACCGAAATCCCTTGTTCCAACGGAGGCGAGTCGATGTCAAAGAGGGCAAAGACAACGTTATCTTCGTACTCCTTGACCAACGGTTTGGCATTCACCAACAAACCGCGGGAAACGTCGGTATAATAATACTCCAACTGGTCACCCCCAAACTTTTTGAAAAATGGAAGCAACTCCCGCGTCAGCGATCCGGTACCGGCACCAACTTCCAGAATACGAAGTGGTCCAGGTGCCCTGTCCTTGAGAATTTGGCCGAAAGTTGCTTTGCAGTGCTGCATGGTATCGAGCCTATCTGGAGCATTTATGTAAAAGGACTCCGCCGTGCAGCTTTGATCCGGGGAGGACGTCGTAGGAAAAAGGAGGGATAAGATGTCCACTTTCCCAGTGAGGATGTCCGGAAGTTGATTGGCAATGTGCTTGCTCATCTTTGCTAGTTTTAGCCAAGGGGTATCACGAAGTCCCTGAATAATTTGGGAGATTTCCGCAGACGCTTCTAAAACTGGAAGATCAAAATCTTTTGTTTGACGCCACGTGCCCAAGGACGGATTCCATTCCAGAGCGGCAGTTACCTCCTGAATCCACATTAGATAAATGTGCATCAGTTGGGCGTACCCAACACCCTGAATACCCAGAACCTCGCAGAGTGTCTTCGTTTTGACGCCAGTTTTCCCAGAGAAGAGGTGAGGGCCAAAACCTATTTTGTCCAGGGCTGTGACAACATACAAGTAAACTAATCTGTTCATAGCGTTGGACCCCATCGCGCCATATTGGTCCATCAAGGTCTCTCCCTCCGGAGAATATTCAATGTCGATGGAAGATAGAAGAGGTGGGTAAATTTCCGCGGAACTATCTTGACCTTTATTCAGAGGGTACCATACCTCTTCCAGGATGTTTGGCAAACGTTGAACTTGGTCCATCAACACGCATTCGAAATTGGCGAGGGTCGTCTGGAATACCTGTACTCCTTCCAGGTACACCAACGGTTGAAAGTCTTTTGTGAGGAGATATCCCGAACAACCTGTGTCCTGCTTAGTGGTGTAGATCAACAGGGAGTTGGTGAAGGTCGTTTTTGATGGGTCCCTTACGGGAAATAAGGTGCATCGGGATATTTTCACAGGGAGCCGAAGTGCGACCGTGGTGGGGTCTTCGCTCGCCATTCCAGCTTGAATGACAGCATCGAGTAAAATGGGATGGACTAGGTACTGCTCATAATCTTCGGGAACGGCGACCTCTGCCAAGGTCTCCGTTTCATTGAGGAACCAAAAATGAGATATGCTCCGGAAATGCTCGCCAAACTTAAATTCAACTTTATTTAGACAGTCGTAGAAATCTCCCGAAGGGACGGGTGACGAAACCGACATTTTTTGCTGAAGGTTCTCTGGGGACCAGTTAATGGGATTGTCGGTTAGAGCCTGTGTTGATGTGTGGGAGGACCCCGCATGTAACACCCACCGGCGATCGATGTCCACATCGGAAGGTGCTTCGCTGTAAATACCGATTTGCTTTATGCCGTCGACGGTTCTAGGCTCCACGACCATTTGAAGTCGAACGCCAGCATTTTGTCGGATTTCCAGTGGAGTTGAGATGGAAAAATTTTCTAAAGTTATCGCGGGGCCGACCTTGGAGAGTTTATTCCAGATGGTGCCGCTACTACCGTCAGATAACTTGGCGGCTGTAAGAGCCATTTCGAGAAACGCTGCTCCCGGATAAATGACGCGGGTGCCGATTTTGTGTTCGTTAATGTAGGGGACGTTTTCGAGCCATAAATCGTTTTGGAATATCTTCTGGGACGACGCGCTACCCAGACAAGAGCCGACTAACGGGTGGACCCTGGATTGATGCTTTTGATGTTCCGTCTTTTGACCGGGCATCCAATACGATTTTCTTTCGAACGGATAACTTGGCAAAATGGGAGTCTTCATTCGGGGATAAGGCGCATCGAAACCTTCCCAGCTGATGTCATACCCGAGGAGATACAGCTTTCCCAACGAAAGTAAAATCGAATTCCAGTCATCCACGCCTTTGCGGAGAGAGGGTAGACAGGTGGCGTTTGGAACACTTTGAATGACAAAACTGGAAAGAATGGGCGCTGCTCCAATCTCAAGGTAATCCGCGATTTCCATTTCCTTCAAATTCTGACAAGCGGTCAAAAACTGTACGGAGTTTCTGGTGTGGCTAACCCAGTAATCTGCATCGATGGAGGAAGCTGGAACGAGCGTACCTTTCAAACCGGAAATGTATTTCGGTCCTTCAGTGATTTCTGACGAGTTGTTCTTCATCGAGTTTGCGACTTCTCGAATTCTCTCTAGTATCGGATCCATGAAACGAGAGTGGAATGGGTGTGCCGATGCGAGGATCGTTGCTTTGACTCCATTTGTCTTGCAATGCTCAAGTAAATGATCAATTCCTTCGACGTCCCCCGCAGCAACTACCTGAGTGTCACTGTTGACCGCAGCAATGTCCACCGAAAAGCGATTATTTTTTAGCACATTTTCCACCCACTCCCGATTCGCCTGCATCGCCAACATTTTCCCGTGCGGGAGCGCATCGATCAGTTTGCTCCTTTCTACGACGAGTTTGAGTCCATCCGCTAAATTCAAAATGCCGGCAGCAACGCACGCAGAAAATTCTCCCAAACTGTGACCGAGCACAAAGTCGGGAGTGATGCCCCAGGACTCCCATAATTTGAAGAGGCAATACTCCACACAAAAGATACTCGTCTGACTTATCAACGTCCGCTCGACCTTATCTGCCGTGTTGTCCGCTTCTGACAAAATGAAAGGGAGCACAGAGAAATTGTAATTTTTCGTTAAAATCCGTTCGCACTCGTCAAAGTGGAGCCTGAACACGGGACTGGTATTGTACAGCTTTTGACCCATTCCATGATACTGGGACCCCTGCCCCGGAAAGAGAAAGCAAACCTTCCTCTCCACCGAGAGGTCACACTCGGCGCGAATATTCTGACCACCTTCCATTTTGTTAATGGCTCCCTCAAAGTCATCAGCAATAACGATCTCCCGGAATTGAAAGTCAGGCCGACCCGCGTTCCCAGAGAACGCCACATCAGCAAAAGAACAGGTTGTGTTGTTACTTTGCCGTAAAACCTCCAGATAACCTGTATGCAACTCCTCCAGAGCTTTTTCTGTTTTCCCCGTTATTTTCATCAGATGAAGTGGTCGCTCCATTCCCAGAGAAAACTTGGACGGATAAGAACGGGGTGGTTCCTCAATGATAACATGTGCATCTGCTCCCGTGATCCCAAATGAACTCACCCCCGCTATCCGAGGACGATGTTCCTCTCTCTTTGGCCAGGGATAATTGTCCGTGGGGATAACTGCCGGAATCGCCGCCAAATTAATTTCCGGGTTGACCTCCTCCAGATTCAAATGTCTTGGGATTGTGGTCCAGGGTCCACATTCGCATCCTACAACCACCCCGGAATTAAAACTCCTCTTCTCATACAGCTTATCTTAAACTTAATCACATATTCACCTGCAGGGCCAAGGTCATTGCCAAGGATTCGCAATGGACGGTGGGTCGCGTTATGCTGTCGCTAATCCCTTCCTGAGTTATCGCAGACCCTCTTACAACACCCCAGATGTGATCCCTATCCTGGAGAGCGTTGGTCAACCGTTTTAACACTAGCAGCCCGCATCCGTCCGCCCTCGCAAAACCTGTTTAAGTTGTCAAGGAGTTACTTTATCCCTACCGTTATGTCGACTGGTTTTGCATATCTTAAATTGCAAATTTTACCATCCGCCTTCGTAGAAAAGGTGTGACCTAAAACAGGAAGGAGAATTATTTGTAAAGGGGAGTGGGCTTCCAAAAGGAGCGAAAGACAGCAACTACATACATTTTCCCGTTGGGCTTAACACGGCGCTCATTGTGTCATAAGTGAAGGGTCTTATAAGCAGGTTAACTCCCCCAGCGATAGCCAATTTACACGCCCCCTCACGAAGTCGTCGGACGGCGGCATCCAGAGCCACCGTCGCTGAGGTACAACCACTTTCCTAAAAAAAATATATATATTTATTTTTAGATTTGTCTGGTTTGAAAGTAAAGCTATATGCAGATATTTGAATGATATGAATATAAATATGAGTGGGTATTGTTCCCACGGCTGCAATGGAAGGTCCCGTGACGCCCAGGAAAAAGGACAGCCTGGCGGTAGCTGGCCCGTGACCACTCCCCATGTAGTCCTTCAATCTGTCAGAATATTCCGAGTTTTCCGCCACCAACTTGTAGTCATTTGTCCAGCTTCCGGTAAATATCCCGGTGTGCGTTCCCCGTAATTTGGTGGGATCAATCCCGCTGTTTTCCAACGCTTCCCAAAGGACCTCGTGAAGAAGGCGCGCTTGGGGGTCCATCCACTCTGCGTCTTTTGGACTCATCCCGAAAAATTTTGCATCGAACTCATCCACAGGCACGGCTAGAAATCCCGCTTGGGTATCCCATGTACTCTCGTCGGACCTGTGGATCCACCGTTTTTCTGTCCAACGTTCCTTGGGCGGTAGAGACATTACGTCCCGACCTTCGACCAACAGGTCCCAATACTCGGACAGGTTGTTAGCTCCGGGGAAGCGGCAACCCATGCCAATGATTGCAATCGGTTCGTTTTCAAAATCATTGCTGGTAACGGTGTGCACCACGGGGAAGGGGGATGCATTCAGATTATCGTACAGTTCCAGCCATTTTCCAATAACCACCTGCAATGTAGCATTAAGTAAGTAGGGACATTTAGATATATACCTTGGTGTGCAACCGTGCGTGCGTGCGTGCGTGCGTGCGTCCGCGTTTCTTGTGGACACGATAACTCAAAAACTACTTCGAATTTTGGAAAGAGGTTTCCACCAATCTGTAGGTACAGTAAGTAGCTCGGCTAATTTTGAAGATGGACTTCGGGGATTAACCATTCCGGGAGTGTTGTCCTAAAGCCCGCATGATGAGGATAATCCATAAAAGTCTTATGAGTTGTCCTCACCATAGTGTTTTATTACAGGCATAGACGTCAAGTGATATGGGGTCGGTGATGGTTGCTACCAGTGACAGCGACTACGAGCACGTAAACGACGGAATCCAAGCAGTTTCAGTCACTGCTTGTCATAAGACAACTATGGTGAGGATAAATGGAGACAAGACGACTATTGATTTCATGTATTGCATTTTGAATTTTTTACGACGCCACGGACAGAGTTGGTTCATAGGGCATTCCATCATTGGGCATTAAAAAAATAGGGCACTTTATTAAGTTACCAAGTCACATGTTGGTTTTGGGTTGTCCGTCCGTTCATGCGTCTGTCCGTCCGAGAGTTTTCTCGGAAACGTGAAGAAATTTTGAAATTTTGTTTACGGGAGGTTTTCGGGAATCATCGTCGCATGTGAACCTCCCCC
This sequence comes from Callyntrura sp. NNG-2020, assembly GCA_027744055.1. Lineage (NCBI taxonomy): Eukaryota > Metazoa > Arthropoda > Collembola > Entomobryomorpha > Paronellidae > Callyntrura > Callyntrura sp. NNG-2020. The sequence goes on from JAHZNE010002174.1 coordinate 6,185, forward strand.
TTTTTGAGACTTGTGTCAAACCGGAAGTGAGTCAAAAGGTCGAAGGTCAATTTTTTTTAAACGAGACCCGGGGCACAAAGTTTGTGGAATGATACATTGGCTCATGCTTATCAAGAATACCGAGTTTGGTGCTTATCGGTCATAGGGTTAGGCGCCAGAAGAGCCGAAGACGCCAGAATCAATGACGAGTCAAAGACTTTGGAATGTCAGGTCATATCCAAAGTGGGCCAAAGTTCAAAGGTCATATTTTTAAATTGAGACCCGAAGCTAAAATTTGGTGGAATGATACAATAATACATACTTATCGAGCATACCGAGTTTAGTGTATATCGGCCAAATGGCTTATGCGCTAGAGTAGGTCAAAGGTCATCATAGATTATTAGTAGCATGTAATCAATGAGATACTTTAAGATCCATGATTAATTCAGCATTACTTCGTCACTTTTTTAAGTCCGTGCTTTAAACGTTTATTTTGTCTTCTATCGGTACACGGGACGGTGGTAACCCGTATTATTCCACCTTTTGCCATATGCTTGCTTTATACAGTCAAATGTGCCCACGTTGGTAGATTTGGGTACCTTTTCAAATGTCGTTCCTTTGGGAGTTCCGAAATCAATTAGCTGCTTATTAAGCAAGGTCCCATTCCGAGAAATATCCACAAATTCCACCAGCTTTGTCCCAAGAAGTTTCCTAAATTGTATATTAAATTATAAACATTACATGTCAAAACCTGTTGTCATCTCTTTTTACCCTCGTCTTACTTGAAGCATAATCCATCTTTCAATGAAAACAGTTGCTTAAAGGATTCTCCGTTGCCAAAGAAAGTCACCGGAAGGGATATTTCTTCCCAGAGGGGTGGTCGTGCATCTGGTATCAGGACAAAATATAAATATTTACAATTTTGCATTATCAGACATTTTCTTTCCTTTGTGTTCATCCACGTACCCTGGCGGAAGTGAGTCTTCCGAAAAGCCCAAATTTCGGGACAAGTTGAATACATGAGCAGGCTTGAGTTGCGTATCTCCAACCAACTCACACACTTCCTGTCCATAGAAGAAGGGACTGAGTTTTCAAAAAGATGGTCGACATTCTCCAAAACCTACAAAGACATTACACACTCGAAAAACGGTTATTTTATTGCGTCAACTTAAAAAGTATCTCTTCCTTGTAAGTAATGACTTATCACTACTTGGATTAAAGAATTTCACATGTGGAAAACTACCAAGTGGAACGCCGACAGGAATATGACTCTTTTTAAAAAAGGCATGTAAATAGTAAACAGTTTAGCTTTCTCCTCTTCCGAGAGGCCGACTCCATAAGGAAATGTCTCTAGGAAGCAGGTTACATCACAAATGTCGTCCAGTTTATTTCTGTTCCACAAAAGATATTAAAGACAGTAGTTCCCGAACAAAATTATTAATGTTTTTGACTAAAATTAGATGTTTTTAATATATTCACCTTTCGGAAGGAGATACATTTTTTCTAATGATAACGACAATATTTCGTGTGGTTCCACATTGTCGCAATGACTGGGCTAAGACCGCCGCCGCTTGAGCAGACGCACAGTCCAGGGCAACCGTTATCCACGCTTCGTCTCGAACTTTGGCTATTTTTAAAAATTGGCAATATGTAGCGCAGTGTAACTACAATTCGGGAGGCCTTATTGTTTTGTCTGATTACCCATTTGGTTGTACAGGATAAGGTATCTATGAAAGATAGGGGTTTCATCCAGTTTTATCCTTGGTTTATGATTAACTGTTTGAGGGGAGGATTATGGTGGTTTATATAATCTACTAAATAAATCCTCGGTAGCATTTATTTAGCGGCTCAAGTGCAGAAAAATACAGAAATGTTAGGTGCATTCTGCATAGTTTAGGACATGAAGCGGTGGCCATGACCTGCAGCACTGTAATTGATATCTGGATTTCGAAAGCCTTGTGGGTACATGCATTACTGTTTACATACAAAAAAAATGTTTTTTGACCAATTTATACTATTCACGAGCAGAGTTGTGCACCGGTTGCACCGCCGGTATTTCCGCTACTGGCAGTAGCGGCTTTTTTCTGCCGTTACCGTTAGTATGTATTTGATGTAACTAACGCTACTATTTTTCTGATTTTAAAGTACTTGAGTACTACTTTAAGCTTTAATACAGGCACATTTAAGGACTTTCTTATTGGAATAATACTGCTTATACTACCGTTACCGCAAGTATGTTGTTCTACTACCGATACTGGAGAAAAGAAGGGTGTACAATATCTGTTTACGATGGGCTCTGAAGAGCAAAATCCAGAAGTAATTAAAGGTTACATGCTTCAGGTGGGAGAAAACAACAATATGTTTCCCAATCATCGAGCTAACAAACTCTCATTTGACATCTGATGAGAACTTTACGAGTCTTTAGACATACGTACACACATTTTTCCCATGTGTTGTCCAAAAATACAACGAAATTATAAATCTTTAAAAAATTAAAGCGTAAAACCACGTAAACCTATTAAATGCAAACCATTATCTTTATTAGTAATTAATAATCATGCGTGTTTTCTGCTGTAATCCCAAAGGTTTTTTTTTGTTTGGCGGGGTACAAAGCTCAATAATATATCATTTTAACCGCAATTGCTTAGGTACGTGTCTATGGGGTAACAAATATCAAGAAACGCCACACCATAATTTCTAATTGAGGTCAAAGTTCAAAATTCAGTTGTAAATGGCAAACATATAATGCAACACAACTATTAACTATGGATGCTGGAAATGAGATGTCCACACGATGCAAGGAGAACCCCACTACGTTTGCTATTATAATTGTAAAAATGTAATTGCACCAGTTCATTCCACAGGTAAGAAATTACCCCCATAGGAACTGAAGTTGGCATTATTTGTGCTCATGCAACGTTATTATACCGCCAAGACCGGAGTTGCATAACTTCCACGTCCACCCAGATTTTTTCTGGAAATTGGAATAAATGGAAAACTTAACAATAAATTTACAAAATCAGCGTAATATATTGTTTTATCCTATCAATTTTGAAATTATTAGCACTGACCTCATTTCTGGATCTATCGTTAGATGTTTTCTCATTATTCAGAAACAAAAGCATTATTAAATTGCATTTAAAGTCTTGTAATAATTTAATTATTGTAAATTCGTCATATAACCAGCTTTATTGTGTTGGTATACATTAGTAATAATGTAAATGAAAAGAATATCCCAACTGTATTTGGTTTATAAGTTTAGAGCTCGATAACTATTGTGTTGGGGTAAAATAGGGGATTAATACACATAATTTAAAACTTAGAAAACATTTCTTCCAATATTTCAAGTACCTTTCACTGCTTGAAGGAGGAAAAATCCAATTTCTTCCAGTGTCTGAAATCCAGTGTCCAATGGACGATGCAACTTCGGCCAAGACGATATCATCATTTAATAGTTCGTTATATCAAATTGTACTTAATGTATACTTTTTTATATTTTATAACGGAAGGTGTGGGGGGCATTTAAAGTAGAACTTTTTAAAAATAATTAACAATTACGAAATCTTCATTATTATTTTTTGGTTGCTATTTTGATATTGCTTTATTTTCGAGGTGTCAGTTGATATTATGTGAATTTTCTAATATATACATGTCCGTATTATTTAAAAACATAATATTGTAAAGGTATTCATCGTAAAAAAATAAATTTTCATATAATCTAATTAAATTAAAGAACGGAGAGTTTTTTGTCGTCGCATGTGGTACTATTGAAGCTACAAGAAATATAGTTTGGCTTTGTCATTAGATGTTTCTAAGTATTTCTCCTGATATCTATATATTTTTATAACAAATTTAACAATTTAAGTATCAAAAGTATGGTGACAACATTGTAAACAATTGTAAGTCCTTAAAAATTATATTCAGTGAGTACTGAACGATAACTTTTGTATAGATGTATCGACATCAGTCTTGCGTGTGCGTATTGAGTCAATACATCTTGAACAAATTATAATTTAGAAGCGAAGAATCAGCTGAAAAACGTAATGAAAGTGACTTAAAATAAATAAACAAATCACGGATTATGGTGGGAGGTGCCAAAGGAACGCAGTATGGACGCATATAAGTGTATAATTAAAACTTGCATTGTATGATCAAAGATTCTGAATTGAAACATTGTTTGAATAAACATTTTATGTTTGGAGAAAACGCGAAGTGCCAGAATGTTGTGTAATCCAATTATTCCTCAAAAGACACAGGGTGTCTATGTAGGCAAGGGTTTACTAGTATTACTTGTTGAAGATTCTCAGTATGGTTTAAAGACAATCTCTCACAACAATCAATGGATTCCTATAAAGAAGCTCTAATTAATTGAAATACATGTACATTAACATTATGTAACATGTACTTTATTTCTTGCAAACATACATGACATGCAAAACTTGGAGTCGTGAAGGTAAATATAAGCGGAAACTGCTGGGATAAGTTTAGTTACATTTTATATTATAAAATGCAATTATATTAAATAGGCTGAAAAAATACAGTTTACTGTACGTAAAATGCGTTGGTGTAATCCTTCAGGTATTTCCAAATCCACATTAATTATGTACTGAACTTCCTTAACAGGTTCAACTAAAATTGACGGAATCTCAATTGCAATGCCTTCAAAGTGTTTATTATCAGAGACGGGGAGGACAGACGATAATCGTTACCGGCGGTTTGTCCGCGACCCGGTTGCCCGCAAGGTACGTTTTTCCCATGCAGATGTTTGCCAGTTACCGTGTTTGCCCAAACAATCGTTACCGGCGGTTTGTCCGCGACCCGGTTGCCCGCAAGGTACGTTTTTCCCATGCAGATGTTTGCCAGTTACCGTGTATGCCCAAACAGAGGTTAGCAAGTTTAAATATTTTTTATGCAAAAGTTCCCCACTTATTTGAGGGAAAATATTCAAAATATTTTAATGTAGTAATACTTTTTCAAACGAACAGCAGATTGCATTCAAGTAAGCTGCACGACATGACCGATACTAATCGCATCCGGTTTCCGTCATTAAGAGCCAAATCGTTAGTGAAATGTAAACACAGTAAGTATAGAATTTAAGTATATTTGTTAATGCTTAAATTGGGATTCGCTCCGTAAAAAAGTGCGTAATACTATTTTACAGTAAGATTACACATCGACCATACTGTTATTTCTATCAGAAAAGTCATTTATGTAAATTCCAAAGTATACAAAATTATTATTTAACGTAGTTGTGCCAATAGCTATTACCATTTTAAATTATTATCTCATTTGTAGGTACATTGTTGGCAAAATCAATGTGTTGATGATATTGGAGTAATACGAATATTGCGTGATGCCCTTTAGTGCAGTATTATCAAATACTAGTAACCCGTCGCCGGCAAAATGCCGGCCTTTCTCTACTCACTTGCACGCACTTGAATCATTTCCTGATGTAGTTATAAGTCGTAACATCCACAACCATAGCGGTAATACTTAGCGACCATCTGATCATTTCATACTCCGTACAGTAATGACATTGATGGAGCATTT
>JAHZNE010002175.1:0-21437 GCA_027744055.1 Callyntrura sp. NNG-2020
GCAGCAGCAGTCAAGCTTGACGAGGACAGAGACGACATTCCTTCTTTTAAAAAACTTGACACTTCTCCAGGATGTACTAAATGAAAAGTGTACGCCGTTTTCGGTAAGTATACACCGGCTATGTATACAGGATGTTCCACAGAAAATACTGCCGCGGTCTTCATTTCCATACGAAATACCTACTTACTTTTTTAATTTTCCCAAAATTCCACAATTTTCAAAGCTTCTCTCAAGTTAAATTTGGAATCTTGAGAATGCTTTCGCCTAATTACTTCACTTTCTTTTTTATCCTGAAGTCGTAAAACGCACTAGGAATTCCCCTGTTTTTTAATTAATGAAATTGCATCCTCCAGTGATGCACCCGCGTAAAATTCAAAGTAAAAAACCTTTTGTACACTTGTCAACTACTTAGCATTCACAACAGCTTTATGAAGCATTTTCATTTCAGTTTTACTTTTTACTTTACTTTACCAAATCTTTGAAATGGATATAAGTAAACGTGTACTGGAAAGAAGTCAGGATAAACAAGGGGAAAATTGGGCTGGATTGGATTTCATTCACATTGTTGAAAGTTAACGTTATTGAGGGATGCCCATATAAAATAAGTTCAAACTATTTATAGTATTTCATTACTCCATATTTTTAACTACTTCTCACTTTTCTTTTTCAGTTTATCTAATGCACAGCATAAAAATAGACAAAATAATTATTCGTTATGTATTTACACAGACATCTTACGCATTCACTGTTTTATTGAAGCAAACCGTTTAATATAACGATGCGGGATTGTCAAGCTTTGGTCATTTCGAAGTACAATGTATATATATTTTTATGTCGGAAAATATTAATTGGTAGGTTATTACACCTTTTTCGATACCAAATTATTTTTGTAATTACAAAAGTATTCATTTGTTTTTTTGTATTCCCATCCCATCCTTCATCAATAACGGTATAGTGGATGTTTATTGCTTTAGTTGTTACATATTATAATTTTGTTTGAACACTTTCAGCTTTGCCCATTTTACAATATCATGAACTTAAAATTCTAGCCTTGTCTCCCTGATTGATTCCCCTGGTATCTCTGCTTTTGGTATAATTTCCTTCAGTTTATCTGCATTGCTCTTCTTTGTAAACGAGCTACAAGACAAGGGTGATAGACGATAACAGTGTTAAATATCAGGGTTACAGTTTTGCCTTCTATCACGCACTAAAAGAAGGCGAGACAAAGATAAAATGCGTAATAATGGTGTAATAATGGCAGGATCACACAGTAAGGGAGTTGAAATGGGCGAACATAAAAAATACAAGCGTAAGAGATCCATTCCAGATTAAGCAAACTGATCAAGTTTTTAAATTCGGCGGAAAAATATATTTATTGCGTCTAGTCTCCTTTATTTTATTGCCAAGTTGAGAATCAAGGTTAGGAAATTAGAGAACGTGAAATGTCTTTAGTGAGAAATATTGAGAGCAAGAGCGTTCGATATAATATAAAACGACGATTGTTTCGTGTTAAAGAAAAACAATACGATATCAGTTGTATTTTTTATTAAAATGGGTTCTTTAAATTGCTTCCAGTTTTCATTTACGTGTTAGTACTATTAAACTTTTAGATGCAAATAAACGTATTTGTTTAGTTATTTCAAACCTTGTGAGTGCAAACTTCCGAAGAGAATAACATTTAAAGGAAAACGAAGCAAGTTTCCCGTTGAGTTGAGAACTAGTTATTAGTATGTCTTTTAAATATAGTACCTGTTAAACATAGTAATATTTACTCACTCAAGACATTCCAAATACATCTTTACTTTAAGTAGCAATAAATTGGCTAATTTTTTATATTTTGAAAAAAATAGATGAAGTAGTCTAAATGCCGATTTTCTCCCGGTCAAATATAACGAATGAAGAATATTACTAAAATTAACTTAGGTAGGCGGTCAAGAAAACTATAATGAATTTATTTAAAGCACTTCATCGATAAATCAGTCATTTGTCAAAAGTAATAATGCAATTTAACAAAATTTCCCATTTTTTAAAAAGATTTTTGCTGTTTTTTTGTTTGGTGCTTTTGTTCTGATTGTTTTCGTTTAAAATCAACGAAACATTGACCAACCAAAGTATTAGTTCATAATTTTCATCTTAAAGTTGAAGACAGAATACTCTCTTGTAAAGATGAATGTATTTAATGACAGCTCGTTAAGTATCTCGTGCTACTTGACGTGACGTAAGAATACACTGCATATTATTCTGAAAGAGAAAACTACATTTATTGCTTGTTTTAGTATTCATTTATAACAAATTTCGTACTCATATAAACGGTTTTTAAGATTAATTTCTTGTTCCGAGATAGACTTCAAACAGACTGGCTGTTGCTGGAAATGGCGCCTCCTGGGCGGATCTTTGCTGCATAAAAATATTTTTGTAAAAACAAAGGTATGACGAGAACGGGTATTACATACAACAATACAACAAGGATGTTTTTGCAGCATCATACTCTGCATTACTCTTTGGCAGTCATTTATCATTCTGTATGTAATTAAGGTTCAAATAAAATCTACATCTTGATCATCACCATCATCAAATTTTTAAAAGGATTTTTTATGATCAAAGTAGAAAGTGAAGACCTCTGGACAACGCAGTATACTATTTTCACTAGGGAAGTTCCAATGTGCTCCCGTGCATTACACATCAATTCTGTCTTCCTCGACGATGATTTAAGGACCTATTAATTATCCGCCTTCCATTTACATTAGCAATCACGCCAATTACTAGTTTTCACTTTTTGAGTGCTTACTATAACATACATACATAGTATGCAACAGTCTCATTTAGCCTCTTTCATAGACATGGTATTGCTCTAGAGAGCCTACCTGTAAAAACCAGGCATACAAGTATGTATGCTTAATATTCGATTCCTAGAACGTGTAACATATTTTTCCAAAGTGTCGATAAAAACTGGCCTTATAAGGCCAACGAGCTAACATTGTAACACAATCATTCATCCTCATCGTCGCCAATCGACACGTACAGTCCTCACAACAAAAATATCAAACTGGCTGCTTCTGCAACCGCTGCGCTGTTCCCTGCTGCACCTGAATCGAATGAATTAGTGTTTAGCGTGGACTAATAAAAATTAAGAAATTTACATAAAACATGAGATGTAAAGCATATGTAGAGGTGCACAGGTACCTAATGACAAGACAAGGATACATGAAGCTTACATACCTACGTAGGTAAACAACGTATGTAGATTCCTATATCCCTCGTGACATGAAAAAAAAGTCAGTGAAACACCGAGACAATGTTGATATGATATGACTAATGGAAAATCGTGCATCTGCCTAATTCTTTTCGTGTTCCTTCTGGTGATATATTTCCCTCGTTCAAATGAAGACGAACAAACTTTACATAATATCGTATGCTTCTATCTTTTTCGTTTTCTGTTCGTTTTTTGCCTCGTTTGTCCACAAATCACTTTTCATTTCAGTTGATTCTTTCCACCTTTTCCAATGCAGGTTTTGGTTACTGAGTACAATTGGGTTACGTTGTATCATTTCAATTTATTATCAGTCCACTACAGATATCTCGATCGTCATAATCAGAAGAAGACGTAGGAAAAAAGTATGCCTGTCGCCGGCGTTAATTGCACCTGTTCATGAATCATATCAAGAAATATGTCAAACACGACTAATTTCCAACTCACTTTCAATAAATAAAATAACAAGCCTTCGAGGAGCCACGACGATACTTATTACGCGGATGGAGATTTGGTCCAACAATAAAAAGACTAGGCGTGCTTCTAACAGTAATAAAACATCCATAATTTGGACCAGCCGCTGGCGCAGTTTTTGATTCACTCTACTACTCTTTGCCATTAACAACTTGACCCAGAATAGCAGGGGAAAAAGTGTTTAAGTGCATGCCAGTTTCAATCAAAACAGAAGGTATAATAATAGTTAAGATCAAAACGAAGTGATGGCTATGAATATCAAGGTCGCTTCTGGTAAATTTTATTTTATTACATTTTAAGGTATGGTAGCCTACCATTGAGAGCGTTCAGCTCGTAACTTTGAACGCCAAGTAAGTAGTCAGATGTATCATTTTATGTATAAACGTTTCATCCGTACGTAAAATGTAGGGGGATGGCAGCACATCAATTCTATGGCTCCAGAGTATTAGAATACAACTTTGCACAGGTTTGAAGATGGCAGCACGGCGTTATACGGAACGCGTAACAAAAAAGCAGTCTCCTCGGCAAAAAGCGAATGGATGACGATGATGATGAACTGTTTAAGCCAAAAGCAACACATCATTAACATACGACATTGGTGAAGCAATCGCAGCATTAGGTCATGTGCAGGACCCTTGCATCGTTAGTTTTTAATCTCTTCAGTGTTAAAACAACCAGTTACATGCGAAATTATGTTAAAACTTATAAAAAGTTATATTTAGTACCGTTTTAAGCACAAATTACGGCCATATAGTCATACTTTTGAAGATGTGTGCAGGTACTGAATCAATCAAAAAATCGGAACAATAAATCTGATTGATTTTTCAGCAGAAGCCTCAACTGTGTATTGTCAAACTGCTACCATTCTCATGCCCATCACGTTGATTTTGTAACAATGTACCTTTGTCTAAACTGCTCTTTTCGTCGTTGTCGAAAACAATTGACACCACAAAAACTAAATTCAAACAGACTTTTGACATTTTCCTCGTTGCGCCAGTGTTCAGTCAGATTCCGTGTAGATTTGTACTTTATTTATCACCATCAACCAACTGACCCTAAGAAACAAACTTTAATGAAGTAGGTATATACAGATGATTCTACCCTCAGAAGCAGGAACGGAACAAGATTAAAAATCTCTTGTTCCAAACGCAGTTTACAACTTATCGTATTAATTTTCGGTAGCTTGTATTATTGCGTAGCTTTTCCGTGAACTGAAAGTGTCTTCCCGGAACATAACACGGTAGTCAACTAAACTACTTTAGTTTGTGCTACTACAAACGCGAAGTAAAACAGCGGAGTAAGTAGGAAATGTGTGATTTAGTTGCTCAATCATCATGAGGAACATGATGTCTGATCCTTATCAGTTTATACAAACAATAGAAAGCCTATTTCTTCTTTGTTTCTTTGTGTACGTGAATTTACTTTGCTTGGGTGCTGGTCACTCCTTTTCTCTGGCCAATAAATTAACACGTCTTCGTTTTCTTTTGTCGCCAACTTATTGCTGTTACTTTGCTAATACAATTCGTCGGTTTTTAATCACTACGTACTACTTGTAACAGTAGCTTGCAATGTTGTTTGCATGTAGAACACTGATAAATTATTTCAAGTTTTTGAAGACTTTCTTTTCACATGCATATAGACATTCGTAGGTATACAATTTTTCTTCAGTCAGATTATATCATAAGAATTCCTTCTTTTCAAATTGCTTTGTGGTCGCTGTGCTAAAGCGGACAAAGAAACAGGGGACAAGTATAAAGTGAGATCAATAAATCTTTTTTAAAATCTTTGTATTTCCACCACTTCTTCAGCAACAACCCAAAAGCAGATAAGTTCACTTTTGCCCTCTTTATTTCTTTCCACACACACATACACACTGGCACTACCTACCCACAATGCAATGCAAGAGTAACAACGGGACAAAAAGGACACACTTAAAATGAGCAATGACTCCTTTTTGCCAGCAGCGCAGCACCAACGTCGGTGAGTACCAAAAAGCAAAAGTTTGTTAGAATGCAAATAGCAGTGGCGATAATGACGGGAGTAATAATAATAGTAGTAATAAAAGTTTTTATACAAATTATACCAGAGAGAGAGAGANTGTAGCGAGGTAGGTAGATAGTGGTCCTTGTGGTTTTGCGTTTCAAAGAGACGCTAGTAGAGAAGGTGACATGTTTTATCTTCGTGATTTATACTCATTTTCTTTCGTTTTCTCTCTCTCTCGCTCACTTCAGAATTACAACAATCGTCGTCGTCATCAGCACCAACATTGTCGTCGTCGTCACCCGTTCTTTTTTTGCTTGTTGTGCTACTGCTGCCATTAAACCTCTTCTATAGTGTAGTTGTTGTGCACCACACCGTCATATACAGATTGTGTTACCAATAATACGTTTTTCTCTTCAAATTAATTAATATTATTTACGAGTTCACTTTACGAAGCAATGAAAAAGGTTAAATAAAATCGCCCCTGGCCGCTATACCCTTCCCGGTTTGAAATGTTGTATTAAATTTTTCAATTTACAAAATATATAGTCATATTGAATAGAATGACAGGACACAAGAAGGAGTCACTTTTTGAGTGTCTGCCATAGCCAGGTGAATAATTTATGAGAAAATTACTGCTCAGACTGAGTCAGAGTGAGAAAAACTCGATGGATGTAGGCTACGCACGTTGACGCTGCTGATCATCCTTGCCCCACGAGAGGGAAGCTGGGATAACTCGTGAAGAAAATGTTGGAGACAAGTTGGCAATGTATCATTGAAATTAGACATTTAACCATTCTTCTTTATTGCTTTTTACAACATTCTTGAGATGAATGGTCCTAGTTACACGAGGGCATAATCACATAATTTTCAGGATGCGACGACGACAATGACAATGATGATGGGATAGTGTAGTCCCTACTTATATCGTACGGTTACTGTTGTATGCCGTACCTACCTTGGTCTTTTTCGATGAATAATGTGAATGTGGTAATAATGCTACAATATAATGGGCCAGGTTGTTCCCCAGCAAGAAACTCATCACTAGCCAAGTTTATAGTTGCTTATGGGAGAAAATCTCTTTCCAGGGAGACACCAAAGTGTCACCTTGTAAATTACATTCTTTTCACTGCTGCTGCTGTTGCTGTTAGATGGTTACACATCATATCGTGAATGCAGGGTGAATATGCGTATCGTACACGTATGTAGAGCTGTGCACTTTTGGGAGAGGAGAAAAAGAATTAGCCACCTAATTGCCATCATCGTCTGTTGCTGACACTAAAGAAAAGAAGCCATTTCACATTCACACGCATAAATATCCTTTCGTGCACACACACGTACACGCATTCACTACCACTCACGCATACAGACAGAGAGAAAATGTCATTTTTCTTGAAAAGGAGGAGGAAGAAGACGACACGACAACGACCACGGAGGAAGAAGGAAGCTGGTTTTTAAAAGCCATTTGTACACGCTGACGACATGCTCGCATGACGTGTTTAATACTTTATTATGTCCATTCGTAATGCTATTTTATCCAAGGAAAAGCAAAACCACTTCTAATGTGAAACTGTTACAATAAAAAATGTAGTTTTGGTTTGTGGGGGTAAACAGGAGGAACGATGACGGAGGTAAAACATGAAATCCCAGCAGAGAGACTTCTGTTTTCTTCCACTGAAAGTTTTTCTGCTTGCTAGACTACCTATACACTAGGGCTGTAACATAAATGTAATGTAGTTAATGGTGGCTATTTAAATGAAGGTGGGGGCTATCTATCTGTGGAATGAACGTCGTTCCAAGTAAACTGTGGTGGTGGTTTTCAAAACAGATTTTTGGGAATTTTGCTCTGTAAAAAAATGGGCAAAGTTTGTCTGTGGTGGTTCCCACGATTTTGCTTCTGGCGGTGCTGGAATGGACTTTGGAGGAACTCGAAGATAGTTGTTTGGGCATGTGGTTCTTGTAAAATGTTTTTGGACAAGTGACAATGGTTAGTAGCAGGTTTTTGTAATATATTACGCATAATATGTGTACCGTGCATGAAAGTAGAAAAATATTTCAAGGTGTCTCCGCAAAAGTTCAGACAAAAAATGACATAAGATGCTGCTGCTCTTTGCATTTATTTATTGCTTGAGGTACATTACAGGGTAAAGTAAATTACTAGACCCTACTACTCAAGATAAATGATAATAAATGCACACAAATTCCCTGTTAAGTAAACGAGTCCATTGGCGAAAGTAACAGTTTCTAAGTAAGTAAGATACATTTGCATATAGCTCGTATATTAATATAACTAAAAGTCAGCCTTAATTGGTTTGTATGTACATATGCAACGTTTAAGCCAATATCCGGAGTAAGAAATCAGAACTTTTATGCCTTAGAAATGTACAATGTTCCCACATGTTACAGGTACAAGTTTATATTATTATATATTTAGGTAATTTTATATAAAGGAAATTATCACATTACCCCAATACATGTATATTTGTATTCATGCCTATAACGGTATAAAAGCAAAGGGATAAAAATATTCTCGAGTAATTGTAAACATAATCACCTTTGCTGTCTCCCATCCATCCAACTCTTTGAGTGCTAATAATGCCTATATACGTTCTTTGAGAGAAAAGGAAATGAACACCGTTTCTTTATTTACTGATTCTTTTTTGAAAAAGATCTCAAAATTATATTGTCTGGTTTAAAGAAATACTACACTTCAACTTAAAGAAAAACCTGTACTCCCTTTCTCGTTTCATCACGGAAAGTACCCCGAAACACATTCCATTTGAACTTCACTATAAAGAACGATGATAGTAAAACATTAAAGTAAGTAAATTTTGGTTCCTTCCTTTTAGAAAGGCATGCACACGTCGAGCGCATTTCATTTTTTCTCCGAGATAAATAGTAGTACCCCATTACATTTCACACACAAGGAAGATGCGAGCGTTGTAGCAATATAATGTACATTTTTTAATTCTCTGGCTCGTACTGACAAAAAGGAAAGCAAAAGCCTTTTCATTTCCGGGAACAAAAAGGAGTGAAAACTTTTCTCTTTTTATGCAGATCGCTTGGTGTGTATGCATGATAATGTGTGAACGAATGAAATGTACTCTCCCTCTTACTTTTTGACATGCATGCTTCTATTACACTACACACCACCACCGCCGTACATACCAAGTAGAATGGTCGAATTTTCGAGTTCTTTATATTCATACAAAAAATTTCCTTGAGAATCGGACATGTGTTGGTAATTAAACTTTCCGCACTGCTAAGTTAGTTAGTATAACTATACATTTACAGCAACACTACAAAAAGCACGTACTGCCGTTATACATCCAGACGCAATTATCTTTACCATGTTTCCTCCCACACTCTCCCACCCTCTACTCCACACTGTAGTCTGTTTTGAAGCATATATAACGAACTGACAATGATGATAGTTTCTTTTTTCAGCTGTCGCAATAGGCAGCGGTTCATCTCTCTTTCTACTTTCGTCGTTTACAGAAAAATACGGCAGCAGAGGAACGAGCCCTGAAAATACTTCAGTAAATTTAAATCGGACCCCATGCAACATTTTATTGCTTAGAAATTGCTTGTCATCATGATTACCCCCTGAGCTGTGATGCTACTTACTCGATGAAAAGGTCTCGTGAGCGCGTATACACGTTGCGCTGAGGAAAAGCTGCTCCTCCATTGAACTTTGAATTTTTTTCAATACTTCTTTGCTGTTATTCAGTTTTCTCTTGTTGCCACCCCTTCTCAGCTTGCCATGATTGTTGTAATCATTCCGTTAGAGAGAAACCGTGGAGAAAACGCGGAGTTGTAAGCTTTCCCAAGTGAAACGTTTGTCATTATGTTCCCCCTTTCTTTTTGGTGACATTTACCTTTCACTATGAACCCCAAAAAACAAAAATGACTCAGAGAAACAACAAGTACATTAGCCAAAAAATTCATCAGAATGAAAGGGTGAACTGTCAACTACCATAGTCGAGTTTCTTTACTTTATCAGTGATAATTGTAACCAACATGGTACTCGTATTAACAGACTACCAACTAGGTTTATCATGCTCAACTAATTACTTGAATAGGCATCAACTAAATATTATCATATGCCACGACGAGTCAGGAAAAGCTTGCAAGTTGCATGAAATTAGTTTTTAAAACAATTACAAATATGTTGCTGTTACGTAAGGTTTATATAAATCACTCATACAGTTGGATCATGTAACCTGGAAAATTACATAAACTGTTTGTTGACGATGGATCTGCCAAGTATTAAGTATCACACGAATATCAACCTTTCTTGATGTCTTTTGTTTGCTTTGAGCCGTAGCTTTCATTTCATTATAAGTAAGTTTATATTACAACATTTTTTTAAAAATAGAAGCAGCACTAGTAACAAAAGAAAAGAAAAACACAAAGAAAAAGTGCAATAATGCTTTTAATCATTTCCCATTACCATCTTATTTTACTCCGTGGAAAACCCTGGCGGTGGAGATTATTGTGAACGGAAACGGTAGGCACAAAGGAATAATTCTCGTCCCCTTCACTCTTGATATCTTCCTACTTTTTGGGAGATACAATTGTAGTATTATCAGCGGAGGGATATTGAAGACATCAAAAAGTTTCTATGTGCAAAGTTCTTTATGCACACTCCACGAAACAAATACTAATGCCAGTGCCATGAATACATTTTCATTTACTTTTTAACAAAAAAGGAAGACAACCCCAGAGTTGGAGTTTTTTCATTTAAAAAATTGTCCACTTGTCAGCAATTAACAGATCACAATTTGAATACTAATCAGTAGGAGGGTTAAGTCTGCTGTCGTAGGTGAAGAAACCTTGCCAGCGGAAGCATAGTTGATACTCGTTCAGAAGTACTTGTACATTAGCAAGCAACACAGGGAAAGACACAAGAGCACTTTCTTTATGTCTTCGAGTCTAAATGTTTCCGTTAGCAGGAGTTGGGGTAAGCGGTAGAAGAAACAGAGATACCATGTAGATAAAATTTAAAAAAAGAAAGTGAAAAACATAAAGTTGGTTGGTAAAAGGCTTGAATTTCTGGTATCCTTTTAGAGGATGCATTGGTAATAATGGCATATGCCACAAAATGTTAGCAGAGTTCCTTGCAGTATTTTTGTAATAAAAATAGACAATTAATAGCGTACAGGAAAGCGACGCTATAACAAGTAATGGATAGAGCTAAGCATAATGTGAAATATACTCGCTTTACAAATGTCTCACTAGTACAGAGCTTAATACCTTGTTGTGACTGGTGACGTTCCCTAGAACTCCTTTTGAAATCATTTCTATTTTTATTGGAGGTGTTTATTAGCTGATTGTCCTTGATTACAGTCAAAATACTTCTATTCAGTTTTTAAAGTAGCTCTCGTTTAATACACAATACGTGTAATCCTTCTAACTTTACCGACCATTAACACGTGGTGTAATAATGATAGTTGTCGGAGGGACTTGCCAGCCTATATGCTATATACTATGTACATCATATGTTTAGACACAAAAATGTATTTACAAGATCTCTCATAAATGCGTATGGGTGCTGCACTACAGCTCCCTTTAGCAGCCTCTTCATACGCAACCCCAGTCAATTTTCTTCATGAATTCAACGTCACCAACAACAACAGAAGAGCGTAGAAAAATGTGTGTACACAATCCATCTTCATTACCTTTTGTCCAGTTGGCCACCACACCGCACCGCCACACCACATAATTGGCATCAAACTAAAAGTTAAGCAACAATTTATCATATTCAAAACGACGATATATAAAGCATGTCCTACGAAACAAGACAGTATATACGCTTATATCGGTCCCACCACTGAAACTTCTCTATACGCTCAGTCCATTGTAATAAAACTTTCCAAGTCTTTCAAGAGGTTATGATTATGGGCTCATAATATGACTATTCATCAAAATCGTTTCGGTATTCACTTTTAACATTGCATCATCAGTTACATACAGCCGCTATTCAAGGCCTCCCTGATTTATAAAAAAAGTAACATAGCTAGTCCTAAATTGTATTGCATGGATGGAAAAAAATCTTATTCATATGCCCAGTAGGTATGCATAATAAAAATTGTAGATACCATCAATCCTACTTGGTTGCCTCGTCTTGACTTTTTATTGGTGTTTTATTTGCGGTTCGGAGAGTAATTGAAAATGATACGTTAAGTAGAAAAATCAGACACGATATGTATATGCCTACTATATCAACGACACATAACATAATATAAGTGAATTCACTTATATCACGTGAAGAAAACAGTTTTTATCGACAACACCAACGTTTCAGGTGGGAAAACCTGTAAAAAACACTTTCCTTTGAAAAAATCAAAATTGGAATGTGACCTGATGAACGTGCGATAACCCAACTTCTTAAATACGACATAGAAATGATGAGTCAACTATTACCAGAACGTGTATTTCTTAGAAAAGCAGATTTCCCTTTTCCTTTTTGTTTTTGAATACGCGATACAAAATAATAAGAAACACTATTTTTAACGCTTTTATCAAATTTTTCTAAAGAAAAGAGGATATAAAATTAAACAACTTTTTTGTGGTTCCAGGTCATGGTAAAAAATTGGGTTGTTTCCCCATCTTCAACCACTACTCTTCCTTTACATCTACTGAATACACAGCGAGCAATATGAAAAAAATAATGAAAATGAATTGCAGATGCAAAAGGGAAAGATGGAGAAAAAGGAATGATCTTGTTACGTGTCCCTACTAGATATGCATACTGATGATCATGATGATCATATTTACAATTTTCTTGTGGTAAAAATGCAAAAGAAAGAGGAGGCACACCAAAGGGACATTATTAGCCTAAATTGCCAGCTTTATGTGAGGAGCTTGTGTGTGTGTGTGTGTGTGTGAGTGCGCGGACCAACTAACCGCCACAACTTGAAAAAAAGAACAACATTATATAAGACACGTCAAAGGAAGAAGTGGGTTATGCAAGCTAAATAATTCCTTACAACTGCAACTACCACCCTTAATACTAATACAGTACTACAAGGAGAAGCAATAAAAAAGTCAAAAAGTGTGTACGTGCAAATTTTTTTAGTGAGATGAAATGAGTTTATTTGCACAAAAAGTGTATATACACACATACATACATACTTATATTTCACAACAAACATGTCAGCAACAACAACATAGTATTCGTTTACTGCGCGGATAAAGCAGACACGTTACATGGCAGACTGCGAGGCGATCTCTCTCTCTAGGCTTTATTTTTGCGTTTCTCTTTCTCACTCTCTTTCTCTCCCTCTCTCCGGCACTCTCTTCTGCTTCCTGTCAGTCTTTATTAGACAAACGTATTATGGTAAATTTTAAAATACCGACTTATTATTTATTTATGAGGTAAATAACTTTATTTTCGTTTTTTCCTTCTCTGCCACACAATTCCCTTGTGATATGTGTTAGAGAGAGAGAAAGAAAGTTCCAAAAAACCAGAATGGTTAAGATAGTAGTGGTAGTGGCAGCAGCAGACCACTGTCATCATTATCATTGCGATCATCTTGAAAGCAGACTTGGCTACTTGGTTTACGGCACATTCCTCGGGAAGTTTTAGGATTTGAGTACAAATGTGAGTTGATTATGTCATAAAAATGATGCATGTAATGACACAGGCGAGCCGATAATGGTAAATAGGGATTTGTTTATGTATTTTGTGATGTTGACGCGATAATTTGGCCGGGTTGAGAGTGTCTATGATTAAGATGGTCGTGGTTTGTTTTAGTGGAGAGAGAAAAACAACTACTGTCAACTGTAGAGAGAGAAAAAACAAAATAAAATTATGAAGTTGTTAAAAAAACCAGCAACTCGAATGAGCCAACGTTATTATGACTAGTGTGTAGGTACACTTGTACACTTGTGTAAGTAGGTAGTCAAAGCAAAATGAAGGCGACCATCAGAACCAAAAAATATTTTGCTCTCATTTGTTGATGACGATGACGCTTCTAGTACTCTAATAGAATAGCACACTACACTTGTGTGATGTTGATGTGGGCATGCAAAGGAAGTAGAAGCAGACCAAACCATAGGCATGCTGTTGATGATGAGGATGATGGTAGACAGGTCTTAATGGTAATCATGTGTTCATCAGCATAGAATGAGTTTCGTTTAAAAAGAAAAATATTTTCTTCTCATATGAAAATGTTATTTGTGTCCTGTGTGTTGCTAAATGCTTAAGTATATGTAATACCTAGATGCCGTAGTGCATGCACTAAAGTTCATCACGGCCAAGGGCAGCAGCAGCCGAAAGAGAAAAAATAAACGAGAACCGAATGTTTCTCTCTCTCTCTTTCTTGTTCGTTATGCATTTATTTTCCCTCTTCCCTTGCTTTTCCTTGCCATGTTTACGTTGTATTTCTTCAAAGAAAAAAATAGTTTTCGGAGATATAGGTAATAATTTTTTCCCCGGTTTCGTTTACTTTTCTGTGTTGTTTAGTCTTTAGTCTCCTATCGTTCCTTCACCCGGTGGCACGGCACAGCCTATGTAAGTGGATTTTTAGGACTTGTTTGGAAGTACAAAAAAGCCAACAGCGATAGGGAGTTTCTAATCATTTTCGAGTTGGAAAGTTGACGAGACGGTAAATGGTGAATTGAAAAAAGTGTTGGATTTTGTAAATACACTTCTATTTTTTGTGAAATAAAAGCATTTTGTAGAATAAAAGGAAGAAATTAATAAGAGAAATGATGAACGGGGTAATTGGAGCCAGTTGTGGGACGAGACTGCTCATTGTGGCAATTTTTGTGTTGTGCTTGTCTAAAAGTGGGTTGTTAATGGCGTTATATGACACAAACCAGGATAACTCAGCAGAGGTAAGATTATACCAGGTTATTCCACTTTTTTTGCAATATTTATTTGTAATGGTTGGTTCTTACGGTAAACGCGACGTTTTTGGGTATCTGTAGCCAACGTGTCCCAGCTCAGGAAAAACCAATTTGACATTTCGTAATCTCTGCGAAATGTACACTGTTTGCGAGGATGGTCGTTTGACTTTAGAAACGTGCCCCGATGGTTTATACTATAATCGGCGGAAAAAGATTTGCGACCTTAGGAGCAACGTGCAGGATTGCGAGCCTTTGGACAAGCACGCCCCTTCTACAGCCCGTCCGAGCCGGAAACTGGTTGCAAGGATCAAGCAAAACTTTGAATGTGACCCTTTGGACATTGTTGTGAAACGGAAGGGAATGCGGCGATGCCGAGTGCAGGTGGTCTGTGCCAATGGGGTCTCCTTTATCTTAAGACGGTGCATGCAAACCATTAGCTTTAGGGTTTAAAGAGAACGATGATGGGAAAGTAAACATGTTTTTATTTCTTTTGTTTATGACACAGCAATAACGGGACTTTCCAAAGGCATTAATTTTCATTCAGTTTACCCTTCAGTTACTAATTTATTGTTTGAATGGGTAGATAGAGATTACACAATAGTATTAAGATAAAGGACAGAAATGATGTTGATACAGAAGGTGGTTGTTGGGTAGCTATTTTGTATTGTTGTGCATTTAGTCATTATGACATGCTATGTTCCTATTATGTATTTTTGTTTTTACGTTTTCAAACTATGCTTGTTCTGAATAAAGTTGTATTATTGTTTAATTAAAATACATTTGCGTAAAATGAAATTCTCTAAGTTTGGATTTAGTAATGTTTGCATTTGGTATTGTTGTAGTTGTAGCTAATTTATGCAGTACATTTGTACTAGTAGTGCTAAAATGCATAATGCAAAATGGATATGAGTAATATGACAAATGGTAGTAAATCCCAAGAAAATGATTTTTCCTAGCATAAAATTACCAGAACCGCAATTAAAATCGTTTCATACAACAAATAAGAAATATTTGAACCAGTTGCAGCAACAATATAGTATTTCCATTCATACACAGATGACTACGTGGCTCGCATGAAAATGAATTAGGTAATACGTTTCATAATAAATTATATATATTCATTGTACTGTGGGTCACGTAACGAAACGGGCTACATTTGGATTTCTGCAACGAAACATGCTTTCAGAATTTAAAAAGACTGACTGCACGCTGCTGCCATGCTGCTTTATGCTAAGCTGTCCTATTTTTGATTCACAGAATCAGTTGTAGTGTTGCACAGTATTCCATAAGCAGGAGCAGTACTAGTAACAACTAATCCGAAGAGCCATGTCGACCGTGAGGTAAAAGCAAAAAATAATGTGTAGTGAGAGAAGCGCGCGACGAGACTCTTTTCTTCACATTTCTCTAAGCCATGTAACACACAGAGAGCCCGCGAGTCATCATCATCATCATCACCGTGCATAATCTCCCAACTTGTGAGTTATTATTGGTTGACAATGACATACATTGATGCCT
Source organism: Callyntrura sp. NNG-2020 (assembly GCA_027744055.1). Classification (NCBI taxonomy): domain Eukaryota; kingdom Metazoa; phylum Arthropoda; class Collembola; order Entomobryomorpha; family Paronellidae; genus Callyntrura; species Callyntrura sp. NNG-2020. The sequence goes on from JAHZNE010002175.1 coordinate 16,076, forward strand.
GTCGTCCGCGTCCCTCGTCGCTGTAACTGCTGTTTCTTTTTCATGAAAAAGCGTAAAATATGTTTAATGCAAAACAAGACTTTCGCATTACGCGTCGTTTTTCTGCAGAGCCAAAGCCATCACAGGAGTGACACTGAAAAACCAGAGCAGACACAGACACGAAAACGTCGTCACACAACGCAGTTCCTTCAATTTTAAAAATTTTCAAACTTTTTTATTTATTACTACTTTGCCTTTTTACTCCATCAACTCAAGAGCGTAAATACGAGTAAGCATACTATTACACAGTTAAATGGGGCAGCAATAATAATTAATTATGCATTACTACTTTGTTTACCTTGAAGCTTCTAAGTAAGATACGTACTTGACGATAACCTATTTTTTTATATTTTGACTGCTATTCTTCATCTCGTCTTTTCGCACGGATCGTCGGGGAAATACCTGCTGTAAACCAACTCCCGTCTGCTCAAATTAAGCATCAGTTTGCAGGTGCTCTTCATCAAAAACTCTTTGTGGCCCTCCTTGTGATCATGTACAGAGTTACAGTGTCTCGCTTTTGTAAACAACATCGGGATCTTGTCTTTGGTCCATGGGGGATATCCTTGTTTCGTTGCAACGCAGTAGCACTTTCGACACAATGATAAATGTTGCATTTTAACCTTTCCCTCCGTTTCCGCATCCAACGTGTTTTGAACCTGATATTTTGTTTTTGTTTGGTAGTAGTCCGATTCATACAACTCGACATTGCAGTGCATGCATACATCGTTGCCACCGGGATAACATACTAATCTCACTCGGGGAACTAGTTTACCCTCGGGGGTGGTAATTTGAAAAGATCTTTTCAGGGCGGGGGTATTAACCGAATAAGTTCCTACGCCCACCTTGTCATCCTTTTCTTCCTGTTGAAAACGAGTGTTGGTGAGTCCCATCCCAAAAGCGGAAACCTTCTTTTTGCATAATTTTGCTAGCTGCTTCTTTTTATCTAGCTGGACACGGGCCTTCTTGGAATTCAACTTTTTATACATATCAACAGCCGAACCTTGCAGAGGTTTTTGCAAAAATTGATTCTGAGCTGTTTCTTCTTGAACCGTTTCAAACTTTGCGAATTGCTCTATCACAATGTCTTCGTACTTTTTCACAAAATCCTTCCACTGTTGTCGCTTGGCCTTTTCGATCCTTTTCACGGGAGGGGGGACCAACTCTGATTGATACTCATTTGGTGCTGGGTTGCCTTCATTAAGATCGCGAGCAAAGCGAGGGCCAGACAAACCACCGATCCCATACCCTTTGGTACTAATTGGTTTATCCAGCAGGTTATTTGAAGGAACGTAACTGGTACTAGCCCATTCATCTGGAAAAGGTAGGCAGTATGTTTGTGCGAATTTCGTGAAGCCAGGATCTTCAGGGTAATACTCCCTAGAAGTTCCCGTTAAAAATGCTACCTTGGGGCGATTTCGGTTAACTATAAATTATAATAAAATATCAAACGTATTATTTGCAAATCTTTTTTATAGAACGGAAGCACTATTTTTGTTCTTGCGATATTCACTTACGTTTAATGGAAATCTCAAATGGCCAGTCATAATCCGGTTCTACGTCCTCTGCTTCTTTCTTATCCTTTCTATGCCTTCGTCCCATTTTTCAAATAACCACAGAGGAATTATTCGTGCAAAATATCTGCCTGAAACGACCTTGAAACCGTGCAACTACGATTCGACTACAGAGTTTGCTTTCTCTGTGTTTTCAAGCTTATCTTGATTGATTTATGATGTGTACCATGTATGCCGTGTTATCAAGAAAATCTTAAAATTATTATTTTGTACAAGCTAAACAAGCAACCACGCAGCGCCGCAAACTAGTAGCTTCTCTGTAGCAACACTAACCCTACGAGCAGATTCTGCGACTTCACTTCTGCAGTTCCGTTCGGGCGAGTGTGTACATTTTCAACCGCGTTAAATTTACCTTACCCTCTAGGATTTACTGTGTAAAAGCGGTGGTAATGGCTCTATTTGAGAAAAACCTGAAACTCATTTGCCCACCACAGAATTCACTGCGTGCCATTGTTTGCATTAACGGTAAAACATTAATAGTTAAGGTGAAAATGCTTTTATAATAAACAGAAAATCAGGCAGGGAGGAAAGAGTCTTATCGAATTGAATTCCTTTAGCAGCCAATTATTATTTGTAGTAAACAACAAAAACAACCAACACTCATTTGTATGCCAACTTATAGTGGGCTATAATTGCTTTGAGCCTTCATTATCGCATGGAAAGTGGCTTTTTATTCCTACACTTACAAGCGGTGTGTGTCCAGATATACGGCGTATATACATATATATGTATCATAGAAGAAAGTGATAAATAAAAATACGGTAACTTTTTATGCGAGTTGTTTTATATAAGCAAGTTTCCAGATTTTTTCCTTCTATTGTTGTGCCGTGAGCATCAAATTGGACTTCATTAGGATTGCAAAAGGTACTTTTATTGTCACTTGGCATGCAAGCATTTAAAGACAAAAAGTTTTGTACGGAACACAATAAAACCTGCCGTCAGAAAACAGGTGTTCTATGCACACCAATAAAACGGGAAAACACATGCAAAGCGCATTTGTTTGCGACGACGTTTTTTTGAAATCTTGTTGAATTTCATTCATTATTATTTATAATGTACATTTTTTTAATTTGCTTTTTCTCGGAGGGGCAATCAAAGTGTACATAGATTATTTTATTGTATTTTACATTAAATGAGGGGAATTCGAGGTGGGCGTTTCATTTCAGCCATAAACTTGTATGAGTTATGCTGTGTGAGAATATAATAAGCAGCTACTTCAAATATATGGCAGATTGTATTTTATATTTTGACATAATTAATCATACTAAATACATATTATGGGGTCGTACGCATAACTTACTATTTCGAGAAATTATTTTTGTACTTTCACTTCCAGCATGCTAAAGAAACCAGTAAAGCAACGGTTTTATATTGTTGCATGTTAGAACTGTGTACTGAAGGTTGGAGAAAATGCTCATTAATTCGCCATATTTTTTATTGCTTTACATTTATGCGGTATATGCCACCTACTAAGATAAGGAACTTTTGTTTTCCTTTCTTAATGTGTGCGTACAATATTTAAAAGCAAATCCTGCTCAAAGCAATGAAGGAGGAAAATGAGGAAACAACCGACATCCAGAAAATTCTGTTTTTTGCCGACTGCTCTTTTGCTTTACCACTACCACGGTACAGCTTCATAGACAATGATATTGAAGAAGGCACAATCTTTGGCACACACAGCAGACCCTAGCAGATATTATTTCACTGAAAACACTAGACGCTAGCCAAACTATTGAGAAGAGTCGCCAGAGTCTCCGCGAGGAAACATGCAGAATGGTTTCCCCATCTGACGAGTTTCAAGCCAACTAAATTGGAAGCATCATACTCTGCTTCTCATGGCGTTGAAGATTCTAAGCGTACTTTTTATGTGCTTAAAAATCCTTTGTCTTGCTGGTGATGTGGTTCTACAGACAATTTTCATCTCTATGCATTTTGTATTCTCCGTTATGAGCAAACACAATATTACCTATTGCTTTGCTTTTGATTGAAGTTCTATAAAAATATCTGATGAGCCGACACGTTCAGTGATTTTGTATTAGAACATGTAGTAAAAGCACATTTCCACGTTTTATTTGTAAATAGTACCCATAAATTGTTATACTGTGCACAATGCTTTAATTTACTCATTGTGTGATCTTCTAAACATTTGAAAAATATTTGCAGTAATACGCTTTTTAAATAGTAAGTTAATTTGCTTTCCTGGACTCACCAATCATCAGTCATTGCCACTTCATTTCATCATCACCACTACTGGAAAACCCAAAAACAAACTGAAAGTCATCATCGTCATCACCGCCATAATCATGAGCAAAAGCGCTGTCAATTTTTTATGAAAGTTCTTTTAAAAAATAAAATGTTCCTATGAAGTTGCTTGTACACAGTCATCACTCAAAGGCATAAATAAACACTATCGACGGTCGTAATATTGTGCATTGTTGCTCTTATGAAAACGTCATCGGACAACGCAGATGAGTAAAAGGTAGATGAGTAGTTAAGTGATGATGAATAGGCAGCATTTTTATGCATCATCTCATCATTTCCCATCATCGTCATCCGTCCCACAAAAAACGGAAGGCTTCATCTTCCCTGGAGAAAAACAACAACAATATAATTTCATGTAAAGAAACGAAAATCAGCGTCATATTCACTGCAGTAAACCAACAACGTTTTTTGCCATTGTTATTGTTTTGGCTCCCTGAGTGGAAGATGTGCTGGCTCATCATCGCATACTGCTGTGTTTACATATAAAAAAAATCTGTGATGATGATTATCATCATCTCACGATGGTTAGATATAGCGTGTAGTGACTCAGGTGCAAGAATAGAATCAAATCTGCCGTGGATAGACAGGTCGGTAGAATTCTCTCTGTTAAAAAGCCAAGAAGCGCTTCTGTTTCCTACTACTCTTATTCTTATAGTGCATTCTATAAAAAACGAAGAATGGATAAGCGAAAGATAATCAGACTTTTACCAATATCAACATATCAGCAAGAGATTTCCACGCTGGCACGGGGTGGCAGGAAGGATTTTACGCTCGCCTGGACTCACCGTCGCACCAACGTTGCATCGTAACGCATCTTGAAGATACTGATGATGATGACGGTGGTGCGCTGCTGCAGAGACGTATAGAAGAGTAAGATGGTAATAAAGATTTGATTTCTCCTTTCTCACCTGTCATTTTAAATTGACCGGGATTTTACTTGCTTCCTTTTTTCTCTCTGTTGCCACTGCTGCGAGAGAACAAAGCTGCTGTTTATCGGTGGAGAGTTGAGAAAGAGATTGGGTTTATGGAAGCCTCATAATACATCGTGGAAGAACAACACCCCCTGTGATCCCAGAACAATAGCCTATTTTCCTTCTTTTCTCATCATTATCATAAAATATGGCAGTAGTAGAGCAAACCAAATCACCTCACCACCAACTCTCCTCATCACTGTTCCTTCTCATCGGCGAACGGAATCACAAAGAAAAATAAAGTGACAAGAACTCCACTGGGGATACACAAGATTGAGCGGACTGGCAGACTACGTTAGATGGATGATTGTGTACGTTTCTATCGGTCCAGCGTTATCTTTCCATAAAGATTTAGATTGAACCTGGAATACTAGAATATATACGCAATCTTATAAGAAAAGGAAAAAAAAATCAGAGTGTACAGTTAGGGAAATAAATATATTTTTTCATCAAAACATTGTACCTTTACATCGGGAGTATTCAATGACTTGGATTATTGAAGAAAAAATTGGAGACTGG
>JAHZNE010002176.1:0-16319 GCA_027744055.1 Callyntrura sp. NNG-2020
CAAAAATTCAGACAAGTTTATCGAGTACGTAGTAAATTACACGGTTTTCAAAATGCGCAGTTAACATGGGCCGTGTATCACTGTTCACAAAGATATGCAACGGAGTTTACATGCAAATGCCGAATTCTTTTTAGCAGCAATATTTATATTGTATTATTATAGATCAATATATAACGTAACACTTACGAATTGTATAAAGAAGACCTTCCCCACCATTTACCCCTATTAGCCAGGGAACCTTTGAATATTGTCCTGAAGCTATTAGCTCTTTAGGATCGTCAGCCAGAAACTCTTCTCCGTCTTTAATATTTTCAATTACGGGTACAAATAGAGAATGTTCATCCCTAATTATTCCCTAAATGATGAACACATTTGTTAGCTAAGGTGTAAAAATGGGCGGGAATTTAATTTATATAGAACAACAGACTCGGGCATTTTGATGTGCTGCAACAAGTTCTTTTCCATCAATTTTTTTCAAACAAGCTACCAGTTCGGCAGAATCATCTTTATCACAATCAAATTTTTTGGCAAAATTTCTAGCTTGCTCAAATCTGTCGTTTGATAGCGAGTAAATTCTCAGTGCCGATCCACTTTGCGAGATTGCACGATGGAACAGGCCTGCAATATAAAAATTACAAAGATGCACTAGTAGCTCTTAGTAAACATGTACGTCTTACATAAAAATGTTCATGTAGTATAGAAACATAATTTTCACCTGCGGAGGCCTTGGAAAGTAGATGATAATGTACGGATGCTGTAAAGCATTCAATTAATCTTTCTTTTTTTCTAATTCCTACCACCACCGACTGATTCGCCAAACAAAGTGATTTCGTTTGGATTCCCTCCAAATTTTAAAATGTTGTCCCTTACAAACTGTAGAGCCAAATTTTGATCCCACAAGCCGTTATTACCTTAAGAAATTGATAAATGTATAAAAACTTCATTGTAAGAGGCATACGTATACATCATATACATCATGTAACCCCTATAAATCAAAAACAGGTACTTACCTCTCACTACGTCATCTCCTGTCGTGAGAAACCTAAAAACGTGAGTAAGCACCATGTGATAAATCTCGTGTCAAATATATTGCCAAGTAAATATGCCCTCACTCTGATTATCTTTTAAATCTACCCGAGACTCCCCAATCGGTAATTCAAAGTAACAAGTACTACATCTTCGTCCATGAAATACTTTCCACGATACACATTTGCAGAACCGGACATAAAACCACCTAGATATGAAGCAAAGGTTGTTTTTGCCTGTTCAGAAAGTTTTCTTCTTTTGAAAGTTTCAAGTTTAATACCCGTACCTCCATGTATGTACACCATAACTGGCATCAAATGATGTCTGCCGGGTTCACCGGTCGGAACCTAAAGCAAACAATAACAAGAGATCACAGCGACTTAAATACTGAACTTGGAACTGGAAATTGATGTCCAACATGATCCAATGAGGAACATAAGCTTACGTTATGCGTGAAAACGTTTAAGTACAAACAGTCCTCAGATCCTATACATAATTAAAATTCAATCATTAGAAAAAATATTTGTAGAATGCATGTATGTAAAATGTAAGACCAAGACCTATATTCAGGAAAGCATAGATAAATTAACGCTACAGCTTTTGTCGGCAACCGAGTGCCAGAGTGTACAACCTTGAACTTTCCCAAGATATAGGATTTCATACTGTAAGCATGGCTCAGAAAAACTAGTCGCGTCCCGTACGCCTTCCCACCGTTCTGGTTTTTGAGGACGCTACAAAAACAACAGATTTAACAGGTATGGTATATTGTAATGAACATTTTCCAAAAATAAATTCATACTGATAGATAAAAAAATACGCACCTCAAATCTTAGTTCATCGATAGGTGGTTTACCTACGGTGACCAAAATTCCAAATAAAAAAGTAGTATTAGAGTATAGTACTATCACTAAATCCAGCTAACGTTCCCCCCGCCCACCCCAAAATAAAAATTTTGACCCATTTACCATAAGGAATTCCTAAATACTCATTGTAAGTCCGGCCGTTTCGCGATTGCCTTTTGCCCCCTTGAACAGTTCCATAGGTAGTTTCTACAGTTTGGCACTCAGTGTTGACAATAAGTACAAAAATAACTGAAACTATTAAAAATATAACAGAAAATGAATTAGCACTCGGCCAAAATTCCATTTTTTCTTGATGTTTTACAATGAAACTGCGTAAGGCATCAATCTGGAACGTAGACATCTGAGTACAGAGAATGCCTGTTCATAAAGCAACTTTGTAAGACGTAATGAGCGAGGATCGAGTACAAAATGCACAAATTAGTACTCGTTGTACGAGCACATTTTATTTCTTTCAGCTTTGCAGAGTTGGATTCCATTAAAATTCTGAAGAATTGTACGTTGTATGGAAATGGTTTGTCATTTAAAACAAAAGATTGAGTTGGTTATTTGGCTTGGCAAACATGATGTATAATAGTACAGAGTGAGAAGTCATACATCAATGTTTAACATCAAGTAAGTAACAACAAAACTAAATTGGTGCAAAAAAAACTGGAAGATCATGGCGTGCTCATCACAATCATTGTCATCACTGAAACGGAATACAATTCATTTTTCTTTGATACATCGTTATTTTGCCTCTTGCTGGTGACCGTAGCTGTAGTCAAAACTTGTTTTTTTTATCTCGCCTTGCACATAAAAAGCAAACAGTCTTACTGGAGATGAATACCTTTTCTACACACGGTTAGGTACATCTTTTGTATTCTTATTCTTTAATTTTATGCTATGTAGTGCGGAAAGCCCAAACACGATAGTCTCAAGAAACCTTTTGTCATAATGGTAGTTTTGTTAGAAGGATAAAAAATGTCGTATTGCATTTGCCATCTATGTTTTTGTAGATTTCGACCACCATTATGTTTGCATGCCAAGTTTTTATAAGATGATCTCCTTGAATTTTTAGCAATATATATTCGCAACAATGTGTATGGACTACTTTTGTTAGTCTCACCCACGTTCATGCATATATTCCGTCTCATGTTGTTTCTGAGGACTAACCTTTGCAGGTTTACATTCACGGTCATTTCCATTTTCTTGTAATATTGTTGTACTTATGAACCCGTGAAGGTAAATAATCGTGATGTACCAAAATCATTTATATCATGATTGTTGATAATGTATCAACGTGCCTTTGTCGTCGCCCAATTTGGTTAGTCAATAACCGTATCACCGTACGCATAAAAACAGTGCAAAAAATGCCGAAATCGATCAAAATCAAATATATTTTCAAAAGATTTTTAGTGAAAGTATAAAATATATCAGAGCTAAACCAAAAGGGGATACCAATACTATTACTGAAATTAAAAACATATTTTCCTGCATATGAATGAGTCACAACTATATGATTTTTACTAAATGTCGACAAACAATAATTATTTTAAAAAAATGTATAATTGGCTATTGTTCTATTTCTGATTATTATAAAAGCATTGTTAAAAATTCTTGGAGTTAGTCACAAGCAGGAAAGGTGCCGATGATCTCATATGTCGATATAATATGTATACTTAGATTTAACAATTATAATAATACCAACTCGCTTTAGAAGTTATTTCACCCCTTAGTAGTGTTTTACTACTAATCAAATTTTCACAAAGTAGCTGGTAAATTAAAAGGATACATTTTTTCCATCTCTCGTCGAATCCATAATGTCTGTGAGCTTTAGACTTCTTTCCGTAATAATTATAATGAATTATGCTGTTTCAAGCATTATCGGTTTGCCACGGGAAGTTGCATACCCGTTACTTCACGTGGACGATCAACTAAAATTGCAGGACACACAGGCTAGTATAATAAAGTGATCACTCTAGTTAAATATTATAGCATTTTCAAAATACTTTACAGATATACATATTTAAGTATGTTACTTCAAGCCATTATTTTGACGTTCTTTCAGGACGGATAATACAGATACTCATTTCACTGAAACGGTTTCCTCCGTCAACCAGAGTACCGAATTGTCCAACGAAAACCAAGAAACTTATCCCGACAACTTACAAGTTGACTGGAAGCTCGGTTTTCTTTGGTTTTCAGTTTTGTTGGGTTTCTTCATGACATGTAGATATGTATTTAAAGGGCTTACCGATACTTGCTTCTCTAACCAGCAGGAACGTCGTAGACAGGGGAATCATAGAATCATTGGTTTGAACGTATCATACCTTCGTTTTTCCTTTTCGTAACTTATTATTTACACTAGTCTTCAATTTGAATCCTTGTTGTCTCTTAGACTATTCCCCACAGCGGTTCGACAACGTGACACGTACCATTGATTTCGTGGTTTCCCAGAGGGTTTTAATGTCGCATTGTAAACGCTGTTCCGAAGAAATCAACGGAGGTAATGAACTGTTATTTGTCTGCATTCCCATTTCTTATCTTTTTTAAATGATTACACGTGGGAATTGTTTGCTCCACTAAGCTCAAATTGAAGTTGGAAATACATGTACAGAAGAATTGCCAACACCTGAAGCCCCGCCACCATTATACGAATTGACGGTAACTTCAACTAACGAATTCAAAGATACTGCCAATTAAAATACAAAAGGATTACTCTGGTTTAAATCTAGCTGTTCTTGATGAGACACATGTTTAGTCTGTAATGTTTAATTGTTGAGTTATGGACAATGTCTACTACGAATGAATTAGCAAATCTTGCTTGTGGCATTGTTCAATAAGCACATGATAAATAAAAACTGCAAAAAAGATTTTTTATTGTTGTAAGTAGTCCGTTTTTCTGCACTAGTTGATGCAAAATACCATTGAATTCAATTCAATGTAACGCTGTATTTTTAAGATTTGGCTCTAATCGATCAATCAGGTCTTACTTGTAGTGGAACTGGGCCATTTATGTCATCATGAGTCAATTGGGGCATGACATGACATTTTTAAGAAATAATTTTGTTTATACCGAAGCAATAGCATAATATTTTTATTTCAGAGATTGAATTCATTTGTCAAATATTACAGCCATATTTTTGAAAAATAGTCACTCGAGATTATGAGAAATTATTTTGTAAGAAACGAACTGCATATAGGCATTATTTATCTTAGGACATCAGCGTATCCATACATAATATACACTGTATAGCAATGCAGAATTATTATTTGCGGATGCACTTTCAATAATGCTGTAGAATTCATCATTTACCATAAGCCAATATGCTTTGTTGAATACTGGAACATGTTTCCAAAATAACATTAAATTGAATGTCCCTATGTCGCTGTTGTTTATGCTATGTACCAACCATCATAAGAATATATAATTTAAGCTTTCGCAAATGTTCGTGGCTTGGAGAATATAACGGCCAGAAAGTAGATCAGTGTGTTTACTATCATAAGTCCCTGCAAACAAATATTCCAAAATACAATGCCCGCACATTTAATATTATAGTTCATTGTTTGGTTCGATAAAACTTACAAGCGCTGCTGTATGAATGTGAATGTGATGAGCATAGAAAGTAACAAAAGTGCTCTCTTCCCCTTGGTACATATCCGGGTTATGCTGTGGATCCCAAAAAACGGTGGAATACTTTCTTTCCCCTTCCGTACTTGATTCCCGTTTGGTAAGCCAGCAGTTACAGCGATAGTTGTTTCTGGGGTACCCAAACTCATGTTGAGCAGGGACAGGGATGAACCTAAACCCAAGGCCGTTCCATTCCAAATCCACGCGACAACAATTCTCTTCAAAATTCCAAATGCCCACTCCAGCACAAACGGTGCCAACCGCATGGAATATTGCAAGCCCACCATGTATAATTTTATTCTAAAATGCAGAAAATGTAATTCTCAACACATTGGTCAATTAGTATTGCGTAGGAGCTTAAATAATAATAAAGTTGTAAGAACCATTCTGTTCCAGTCAATGTAAGCACGGGCCACCACGATCATCGCTGTGAGGAGAATGATTGAAAACAACAGACACAAAACAACGTTTGCAAGAGCAAATTGGTTCAATGTTTCCGACTTGTACCCAGCCCCGTAGTTCTTTGAGAAATCTCGAAAATTCGTAATCTGGTTTGGATTCAAATAATCATGCTCAAAGCCAGGAATCCACAGTCCAATTATTGCTGCTCCGAAAATCTTGATTGTAACAAAATTCATAATAAACATGGGTATGGGAAAACATTTTCCATATTTATAATTCTCTAATTTGTTTCATAACCACTTTGCTCGAAAAGGAATTATTATGAAAATTTTTAATACAACAATAGCACGATATGTTTGCAATTTCGACAAAAATAAATATAATACCTCTTCCAATTTAATGTCAAACTTTACGCAAATAATGAAAAATATGTGCATGTTAACTTACAACAACAAAAATGCTTATGTAAACTTACAATATTCAAAATTCTAAGGAAGCCAGGCAATGACATCAGATATCCAGGGTGGCAAAATTTCCGTGTAGGTTGATCTTCTTCATCATCATGTGGCATTTCTGGTTCTACCTAGCACAAGTTAATGCTTACTACGCTGATTCGTGAAAGAAGATTTTTGAGTTTTATAAATATCAACTAAACTATATAGACCAAAATTATACTCATATGCCAATTTGCTTTGTAATTTTTATGATTAACTATTTATGATCGTGCTTTTAAACCAAAGGAATGATTGTGCGTTAGCTTCAAATTCTAAACAAAGAATAACTGTTCATTTGAAGTCTTGTTTCCAATCCGGTTCCAAAGCAAGTCCCACGTCCCACCACTCAATGTGTCGCTCACACTCACAGCCAGCCCCCTCATAGTCCATATTTCCGTATTAGGTATTGTCACAAAATATTTGGCACACGCACATGTCTACAAATAATTATTGGACATTGACACTTCTCTGTGTTGGGCATGAGGCACTATATACATAATTATACATACAAATTTACAAATTCCCGTCACATCCATTAGAAGAACACAAAATCGCAATAGTCTCATCACAAAATTGGGCACGCGATTTCGGCTTTGCAGAATTCCATTTCAGTGTCGTTTTCTACAAAAAGTTACGGGTTTGGGCAAACCCATAACGGGAGTAACAAACTACTTTTGATCTATGACTTCACTTTCATTTGTCTACTTGACTAGATGATAATGATAACTTGAAAAATCAGAACTATTACTATAAATGCATAATATACGTGCCACGGCACTAATGGTGTGGTGTCCACATTTTCTATTATGTTTCCGAAGGAAGTCTTTCTTGTCGTTCATTGACATGAAATTTGGAATGGGATACTTATGGGATAAATATCGGGCGGGTAAATGTCTTTTTGTACTTTGTAGTAACTTAACATGCACATTGAAACTTGTCCCATTTAGGTATATATATATATGCATAGTATTTACTTCGATTAATTTGTTTGTTCTTGAAGCTGGAACATATTCGGCACAGACATTGTAAATTTTATCGCTTTCATTTTATTAATTTGAAGTTATACTGCATTCTATTTGAGCAATGAAGTTTCAAAGTCAATTTCAGGTACCGACAATGTATCGCATACCATTTTAAATTGAAACCATCATTTCCAGATTCCCCATCGCTAAAAATTTACGTATAATCTGACATGAGAAACTGTATATGTATGTATGTCCGTTTCTCTTTTGCTAGCGTATACAGTGTTTTAAATGAATTTATAGGCATAAGTACCTATACAAATTACTAGATACAGCTTTTTCAGTATTCAGTTTTAGCTAGACCCTTTGTTCGTGATGAAATGTGGTTCAACCAACCATCAGTTTCTCGTTTCAACCACTTCAAATAAGCCATTAACAACAAACAATGAATCAATGCATTCAGTTAGAGAAACTGGCAAAATTTAAATTATATAATTTTTTTACTGATGTTATAGATTACATTATTCAATGAATACAAACATATTTAGAAATTCATTCTGTACGTAATGCTCTCGTAAAATGCAAAATTGCATACCTAATCCTATGTACTTAACTATATAACTGAAGCTGAATTATTTATTGAATATTAAAAAATTGTAAAACTTGATGGCGGTGATGTCGCAAATGCATAAAATAAATTGACAATTTTGAATGTTAGCAATTTCATGTCTGATATTTTGAGTGACAAATTGTCTGTAATATTGCTGATATTTAATTGCATGAAACTGTACTAGCATACGGCCTTAACTAAATCAAACTTTATATACCTTATTAGTGTGAATGCATATACTGGAACGGAGAGTATGACTGTAAAGCACAAAATTCATTTAACCTTCCACATTAAATGTACGTATAAAGTCTACGAACTACGAATGGTACTGTTACACTTACAAATGATATAAATATTTGTTAAGAAGGAACCATGCAGCTGCTTTTATAACCCCAAACGAAATTCCAAGAATCATAATCATAACACCAAGTTAAAATTGTAAACTCTTCAAATAACGTGGTCTTACAATACAAAATTTAACGTTATGTTATTTCAATTCCAATCCCATCACAAATGTCATCAATCGGGATATAAATTGTCACCAATGATGACTCATCAAAGTATTCACGAAAATCCTCAAAAAAGGTAGTGTAAATATACGCATTAATCCTTTCAGTTCCCAAAATACGCGGATACTTACCAGCACTCCGTGAAACATGAAACAGAATTTAAAAAATAGCGTCTAAAACGGCATTATTTTTCCCATGACATATCAAAGATTCTTACATGTGGTTTGCAATCAAACATTATTCTTGATCTGCTACGCGTAAGGTAGGATGCTCTAACTGCTTTTATTACTCCGAAAGGAAGAGTCTGCGATCGCAGCCGCTCTGCATGTTCGAGTACATACTACACGAACATACAACATATTTATGAATGCAGCCTTCTTTGTTTGCGAGAAGTTTCAGCTTTCAGCAAGCTAACCCATCGACCATTTTGCGTGGCTGTAGTTTTTAAATTCTATGTATGTATATGCCCCACCGCACCACACTTTGGTGTTCTGTGTGAAGTGGAAGCGTCTGCTTGCCACCGCTGCTTTATAGAGAACCGAATTTGAAGAGGATTTTTGTTGAGTACAATAGCTGGCTATGAAATGTTGCGTAAATGCATGTCAGCCGGTGGGGCGAAGTGCTCAAGACGTTTTCAAATACGCAAATTCCACCACCATGTTTGTCTTCTTTTTAGCTGCCCAACCCACCACCACCCATTGTAATGTTCTACCTATCGAATTACTTGTACAGTGGCTGTTTGCGCATCTTTCCTCCTTCGCTGTGACATTAAAATATGTCTAGTTTGTTTCTTTTACTGACTCAAGAATCAAGAACATTAGCAATGGCACTTTTAGTAATGTGTAAGATAAGTATTCATTTTCGTAAATATACGATTTGCTTAATCACGGGAATATAATAAATAATGAAATTATTGAACATCTAGTAGGTGCATTAGATTATGGCAAAGGCGAACTATCGTTTATTATGTAGGTCATAGGTTCACTGCGCCCTAAATTCCCCAAGACAAAATAAGTAGGCAGGTATTTTTTGGTAGACGCTGCGCTGTCAGTGAAGATGTATTATATTGATCTTCCAGCAAATAACTCTTTATGATATTTAATTAGATAATCTGTGCATCGGTGGTGGATTTACACCTTTTATAATACCTTTCCTTATGTTTAAAGATTCTTCTGGATCCATCGGAAAGTAAAACAATCTGAAATATTAATTTGTTCGTGTATTTGTCCAAGCGCAAAGTTATACAATAAAAACTTTTCCAATAATTCGATTTAATTTCCGCCGTACAATGTCGTGTCGTCGTGTGTAAAATAATTTTAAAATATCTTAATAGATCAATTGCATGTTTTGCTAGTAGTGTTATCGTGACGCTGTGTGCATCCACTACATTGATACTTGTAAAACTGTAATGGAAAAATAGACCCATATTCTATAGCATACACATATTCTCCTCATGTAAAACTATCCGAATGTTGATTGCGTCGATTTTCATGGAATAACAATATAATGATAAGACAAGACAACACGATCAACTATAGACCGAACGAAAGTTCTTGCGGTGTAGTGATAACAAGACGGAAGGGATGATTATATTAGGAAATGCACAGAAAAAGGACTGTTTCTATTTACTTACAAAAAATAGGATGAGCAGTGCAGTGGTATCGATGTGTATTATTTTTAGAGGTAGTGCCGCACTCTCTGTTCGTTTTAGTTATTGCATTTGTATTACACTATTACACCCGTGCAACTCGAAAGCGTGCAGTCAACTTTATCGAACGATGTTTAAGGCAGGCTTACGCATTCGCCGAACAAAGCGTATTTATTTCAGCCATCATCAAACTCGTGTAGCTTGCGTGGAGTCAGTCGTTTTTGTAGTCGTTTTTGGCCGGCGAATGTACTTCATTCAATGCATCCGTATGCTATTTTCTGTTATAAAATGGTACGTAGTAAATATGTAAGTAAACCATATATAAAGACAAAGAGCTTTCTTAGAAGTAGCTAACTATCCAAAAGTACATGAAGTATGTACCCGACCGCCAAGACGTAATAAAAGACAATTTAACAGAGCTCACCAGTGAAGAAACTCAAGATACTGAACTGAAAGCCCGACGATGATAGCAACAAAGTATTTATCTTAAGTCGAGTGCAATAATGAGAATTACCCAGAAATATTAAACATGGACTTTGGCTGTGCACAATAAAAGTTAATGTCTTTTCCCCAAATGTTTGCATTTGTGAACCAAAGAAAAAATAGGGACAGGCAGAAGTGCTCCTCCTACTTGACTTGACGTTGAACTGCACAGGAAAACATTTCTTTAAAATTTAACTACAAATACATTCAGTGTTCCACTTACTACTGAAGTTTGTAACAGCTCTTTTTTACATTGAAATTGAACACACTGGTTCTTTGACATGGAAGAAAATAGTATTTACCTAAAACGTATACGTATATGGCAAAATGCTTGCAAAGTCGGATGTGATTTACCAATATATGAAAGCGTAATATTTTTCTTAAAAATAAAGAAACGCGTTGAAAAATTCGAAAGCCTTTTCAGAGTAGAATTTGTATTGGATTAGTAACTCTCCTATGGTAAGTATTAATAAAATATAAATAGTAAATTTGTTGTCCTGATGCTGATGTTACGCTGTAAACTTTTAGGGAATATGATATGAGTAGCGGGAGTAAATAAATAAGACGTACAAGGTCTCATCCATTTATCCGATATCTAGCTTCTTCGTGACTTCTTTCATCGTAGGAATGTCTTTCACTGTTTGGTGTAAACAGTTCGTCATCAATGTTGTCGATAATTACTTGAATAGTGTGATCAGTAATGGGAATAGATGCTGCTCCCCATGGTTTATCTACAAAGAAATAAGACAGTGCATGGAAGATGCTCGTATAAATACGGTACATGGCATTGGCTTAATTTACAGAACTTGTGTTGGTATTGTTGATTATCATTGAAGCTATTTCTCAGCATCAGTTCGTGCGATGATGACTCATTTAAAAAATATATAAACAATACGAATTATCTCCAGTGATAGCGACATGATTCTTCCACGATCGACCATGCACGTTGAATAAATATAATGGTTAGAATATTACTCGAGAAAATAAATTGAAATCTACAACCAAATCTACATTTTCTTACATTTGTCTTCTAGCAGCATTTCTCGAATTCCCTGGAGTTCTGATTTAGAGAAACGATAGAATAACGACGTTTGATCTGAAATTAGATTATTCATACGCTTTTACCATTTTTTCAATTTCAAAGAAATGTAATCGTTGATGCGACTTGCTTGTGAGTAAGACAGATAAAAACAAAAATTAACCTTTCATTGTAGTTAAAAGTCTTTCTAAACTTTTGAACGATTGCCCCTGAATGACTCTCCTCTCGCTTCCGTGGTCAGCTCTTCGTATTGGTGTTTGGACATCTGAAAATGAGTCATATCCTGTTTTGTTAGTAAAACGTTTAAACAAATTTACTGGATTCACTTGATAAACACACCTTGTCTTGACTCAATGTCCCAATGAAAGTATTTTTCACTCACCATGTGTCTCGTCTACATCAAAAAATGAATTGTCAAACGTTACCCCAGCAGAAACATGAATTGTAATAAGAAGAAAAAGGGTATATGCGAGATATTTTGCCATTTAAAAAATTGGCGTAATAAATTGCTGATTCTAGTTAAGCTGATACAGGTTTTCAGTAAAAAATTCGCACTTTAAAGACACAAAAGCGCTTCACAAATTAATAATGGTGGGGAAAAAATTTTCTCGTTCAGTTTTTTTGCTTTCCGTACAATGACAGTAAGTGCTTTCTCTTACAGCAGCACATCCCACCCACTGCATTAATGATCCGAATGGTTATAATTCTAAAGTCTTCATCTTTTAAATTTATCATGACTATTAAGTTATGAATGTAAAAAATAAACCAGACGAAGATTAACAATACACATTATATTATCAACCTCTCGTGTTTGCTTGCGGTATTTACGAAGGTCTTAATCTTAATGACACATTCCGCTTTTTTCATTAGTTGCGGCGTGTTTTGGACTTATGCAGCTTTTTAAATCAGTCACGTTAGCTCTCACCATATGGATTTAAAAGAGCAACATCGTTGGCAATTAGATTTTTCGTGGTATGATGGCACATTAGGAAAGTGATAGTGGAAATGTCGCTTCAGCTTCTCTATTTCTTCATAGCATGGGTCATTAATCCTCAGTAGTTGTAAAATCGCAGTTCCGAAAACCTTTGACACGTGTAATATTGCTTTGTAGCTACCTTTAAGCTACGTCACTGTCAAGTGGGAAATAAATTTGTTTTCCTATACAAGACAAATGCCACAAATCTCTATTTATATCCGTGCGGTTTACCTTGCATTGTTTCTGCGCTAGTATTTATATACTGCGTGCTTTCTACTACTTGCTTCCTTTAATCCTAAAATTCTACTTGCTTAAACGGCAAATATACGCAAGGAGCATTTTAAAACCGACAGAAACTTACTTAGTAGAGATAATAAGTAAATCCAGAATTCCCAAGCAAGTTTTACTACCATTTAGCTACCATTTTAAGATTTTTGATTACGTACTATGTAAAACCACTTGCCAGTTGCCACCTGCATCAGCCACTTTCCCGTACATCGTACTATATGTAAAAGGGAAGATTTGTATTTTACAACGTGTGCGTACATCTATGATCTATGATCTACAAAACCTTCCACTTCTACTAGAATGATGATGACGATGATGCATTTGACTGAGGTTGCAGCTTCATGCAAGCAACGCCATGCAACGCTACAGCATGAAATATAAGGTGTGAAATTTCAATGGACTGTGAGACTGAGCTCAAGCTGAACTACTACAGTAATGCCTGCCTACACAAACTTTTGAGAAGATTTTGGTTGAGTACATTATGCCAGCATTTGTTCTCAAGAAAGTGCCGCATCCATGACGGACCAACCAATGCTGAACGAGGAATTCGATGAGTCATGGCTAAACGACTCAAAGGAACAACCTCCATCGCCCTTAACCCTTTCATTTCTACGTTGCGTTTGCTGCTCACTCTCTACTAGCTCCCCGACGACGGCTTTATTCTCGATTCAACCCAACCTTACCACTTGATCAACCCAATAGCGGAAGACTATGCTTGTGAAAAAGTTCTTTTTGGTTCATTTTCCTCCCTTAATAGCATCAAAATTACCAACTTTTCTACTGACATTGTAATAATGTGCACATGCGCACAAATGAAGTGCACACATAATAATTTCATTATTACTTTGAATTCGGTATGTATTGTATTGTTTAAAGTTGAGGAAACATACTTGTGTATATGCACACTTGTTTGGATCGTTCGTTATATACAGCAACATCCAACATGATCGCAAGAACAATGTAGCCTTTCTCCCATTAGAGTGGGCCAGTCATACTTGTCTTGTAACAGGAATGACACGCTGATGACTGACAGCAAACTTACTGTTAGGGTAAATAAATTGAAATAGCTACGGATATTTCATTCCAAATAAATCATTTTAAATTCTCTCTGTCTTCTAGTTTATTTACATTGTGGTAAATGATGTTTTTCTATACTGGAGCGTGCGTGTAGGCTTCACAGAAAACATTATATAGTTTTGACATTTGATGGGAGTACGGATAGTTGAATAGCCCAGCAAAAGTATACATTTTTCTTTTGGTGCACACTAGTTCTAGTGTATGCTAAGAGAAATCGGTTCCATTGGGCAAGGACTCTCTCTACCTACCTAAGCACCCATTTAAAATGCATTTTCGCCCTATCTTACGGTAAGAAATATGTATATGACAGGCGGTTCATGAATTGCATATGATGAGAAAGCGAAGGATACAAACGACTGACAATGAATATGAGTTGAGAACTGCATGAAGTAAAAAGGCTAATGTTGCATCTTTTAATAGTTCTCAAGATTTGATTTATGTTGGATATTTTTTGAGATTGAATTGAAATATGTAATGCTCTATCAATTGCAATACTACTCCCTTCCTCATATAAGTTATTTTACTATCTTATTTTTAAAACCCATTTTTTCGAAACCAAAAAAATTAACTTGCTGTCGCTTTATTAATTTTGAGAAATACCCGTTGCAAAAAAGACAACCGAATTGTATGGCAAATATTTTGGATTCGGAATAATAGAGAACACGTGCATTACTTCATCGCATTCCTTTTTTATGAAATATAGCTACTCTTTCCTAGGATAAAGAAACATTAAATCCAATATCCTTGACTCTGTTACTGATATCTTCTTCTTATCATTTACTGTTGAATTCCAACAACGCATAACTTGAACGCAAAATTAATGAATATTTTATGAATAAGTAACAATAGAACGAAAAGCAGATACAGTAAAAGTATATATAAAAAAGAAATATAATATACATACGTATGTGTTTATGTAGTGCGTAGTAAAGAAGAAAATAATATCGTGCCGAGAGATAATATGAAAATCATATAGCAAAATAGTAATTGCAAATTGCGATATGTGCATATGCTGCTTGCTATTAGATCCATGAAACGACATAAGCTGGTCGGTTGACAATATTATGTTCTAGTTTAATTGGTCTTCCAAAACTACAGGTTTGTTGCGCAGTGTCCGTATGAATGTCACCGTTTGTGTCTATCGTTACGATATCTCTGCTTCGAATTTCTGAATTATGTGTTCCCGACCGCCACCGACAGCTATGGTCAGCAGCTGGTGCGATGAAAGATGAGTCCAGCCTTGAAGATAAATTCCGGGTCTTACCTTACCCCATGCCCATAGGGAAAAAAGAAAATACACAAGTAAATCTAGTTGTCCAAAATTTAGAACATAAATATTAGGCAGATAAGTAACTGCCAAGTTTGACTGGTCGACCCCTGCGGGCCACTGAATGGCGAGAAAGTAAGGAATATTTGCTCGTATCGTATCTTTATAATAAATACTTGCTTTAGCAAGACATCATTATGAGATAAGTGGAATATACTTTTGGAGGCAAATTAAATTGGAATTAATTATTAATGTTGTCAGCATGCTTAAATGGGACCTTATAAAATGGTTTGACTGAACTTTTTACCACAAGACATTCATATTTAAAGATATTGTGCCATGCAATTGTTAATATTAGATTGTTTATACCACCACTCACTACCTCTACCACTTCTGCAGTAAGAATGCTGGGCTACACTATTGCTACCACAGACAAGGGGGGCGTACATTTTCTGATTTGTATGTAATTAAATGCAATATTCTATGTTTTGTAATGAGCTACAATCTATGGGCCTGTGTAAATAAATTACGCAACATGTATTATGCAAATATAGCAGAAAATAATAGGAAAAATTGATCCTGATAATAATGCCCGCATTTATTTGCATAATAAGTACCGGTCTCAGAAAAGAACACTGGTGCCATCATTACTTTTATAGTCTGTTTAAAGCCGTGTAACGGCTTTTATAAATTTATAAATACACACACAAGGGCCACCCAGCAAATTAAATCAGCCTGAAAAAAAGATTGTTTTTACCTGATTCTTTTGTGGTAACTGTTATCCTCACCGATCAATTACTGCCGTCGTCAGCGTATTTTAAAAAGGAACCTACTTGCGCAGAAAAGGGTCGACGGTGCAAACGTTTGTGGTCAAGTGGCGCCCATTCCATTCTAAGAAGCAGAGCTATCTAGAGCCAGTCTACAAAAACCTCGAAGCGCTCAAAAACGCATATTGTGAGGTTTACAAAAGGAAAAAGCGAAAACAACATAATCGAATGAGGAATGAGGTGGACCTACCGAAAGGTCAATGCTCTGTGTTGTTGGGGATAATCCCTGGCACATCCC
>JAHZNE010002177.1:0-25137 GCA_027744055.1 Callyntrura sp. NNG-2020
TGCGAGAAATTATCGTATTATCATATCAACAACAGTTTAGGCTCTGTCAATAGTTGAAGGTGAGTATACTAAAAAAAAAGCATTGCACTGACGGAGTCAAATTTAAAACCAAAACAGATCTGAAAGTTGGGTGGCTGATTGTGTACCTTTCCCTCGTTTTTTCAAGCATAAAGGTTGAATATCCTCACTTTCCTTGCCGTCGACGAAACACAACTCATCGTATTTTCCAGTGGACTCCAATCTTGCCCACACCTCTGAGGCTTTATCGTTAACCTTGCTTGGGAGAAAATAGGAAGAAACATCTAAAATCGCTCTTCTGTTATCATATTGTTCAAGAAATGAAGCGACATCATCTTCTATAATGGATGGTAGACCAGATGATGGTAAGGTGCTGCTGAGTTTAGACATAGATCGAGTGAAAGTAAGATGTTTTCCTAAACGCTCATTGTTTACGTAAGAGTTGTAAGAAATTGGAAGGCTAGTAACAGAAGCATTGTCGTCGGAACAAATCATTTCGAAATAATCACACAATGGCACGCGATGTCTCGAAGCTTTTCCCTTAGATACACTGGCATATCGGGAGGGAATATTGGATGGGTTGGTGTGGCTCATTGCAATTGATACACTGTCAATTAAAGTACCCGCGTGTGACTTGTAATTTTCTTTGAGCGCCTCAGAATATGTTGAAACGTTTGTTGATGCATAACGTTCTCCTGTTGTTGCTACTAAAATACAAGAAAAAAATGGCAAGTTGTGTATTGTTAGCAATGGCGAAAATTGGTAAGCGCGAAATGGAGTCTCCCCAGTTAATAAATTTACTCTTAGTTTTTGGAATTTTAGAGAATGTATTACAATTCTGTCCAGTGTACTTAGCTGATGATGTTTGCGCTCTCTTTGCGTTAGTTTCCAACAATTTACGTCTATCCATCAGTCTCTACGTTCGTTGCGTCATATATTTTGATTTTCATTTCGACCATTATTTACAAATAAAAATTAAATATAAAAAAATTAAGCATTTCAAGAATTTCATGAGTGATATCCCATTAACATACCATGAACGTTAGGCATGATCCCATGTATGGTAACTGAAGCTATGTGCAATATTGTCACTTGTCTAAAAGAAAGCCGAGTCAGAATTTTCCATCTATTTTTTAATTCATCGTTTTAATACTCTGTGAAAATTCATACGATTATAAATGCAATGTGGCGGATTAGACAAAAGAGGCTGATTAGATCTTTTGATTAGGCCTCCTCAAACTTGTTTGGCATGTTCAACGACTAGAACGTCCGAGGATAAATATTCCATGGAAATTTTTTTAAAAAATTCATGGATTCATGAAAATTGTTGGAACAGTTTTGGATTTCAACCCAAAGCTTCAACGCATCTCCCCAGCACACATGTCGCTAGCATTGTGATATTGTTTTCAAAAACTTGGGAGTTACATACATATCATTTGAACCTTTTAATAAATTAGTACTTATGCAATTTCTATTATTTAATATTTTTTTACTATTTTACTCAATAAAGCACAAACTAACAGTATATATTCAATTTATTAATGTGCACTAAATTATGTAATAAGAAAGCCAGATTGTGACTTGCGAGAAATTATCGTATTATCATATCAACAACAGTTTAGGCTCTGTCAATAGTTGAAGGTCAATAGTTGAATGTGACATTACATTACACAAATTTTGGAAAGTGATCTATAAAACGAAGAAAATGTTACATTTGGGAACTTTCAACAAAAATATTTCAAATAAATATCCAATATATACGTATTCATTCTACACTGAAGCAGTAATTGATTTCTCATTTATATGTTTGGTCGTAGTATGTATAAGTTCAATTTCCTATAAGCTACTATATATAGTTCGCATCACTATAGTACATTTGACTTGTATCTGTATGATCCTCGATGACACCAATAAACTCAATTACGTTTATCTCGATTACCGTCATATAGACCGACACCCTGTTGATTACGCTGTAATGAGTTATAATTATAATCAATATTTTCCAAAAATACCAATGCGGAACCACATATATATAGGACTTCTAGTGCAGATTCAAAATGAGTTTTTATTTTTAAAAAATACAGGTCTGTTTTAGGTTTCCGGTTCTTTGATTCTTTGGTTTATATTGATACCCGAATCCAACAATGTGCTACTGAAATTTCCATTTCTAGCTAAAACTTAAAAAAGCACAGTTACTGTAGCTAGAAAAGCAATACAGAAAAGTTACCACTGTGTACAGCTTCATAATTCATAATTACTTTTAATGCCCGCGTCAACGTTTTCCATGTATACATAAAAATTTGATTTAAAAAATTATTTTTTCATATATGAAATTATGAAGATGCAGATGTCCTTCATCACAGATAATGATGAATCATCACCAGTGATGTTGGTAAGACTTCATGAACCCACATTGTTCATTTCATTACATGAATAAATATCAAGAAAAGAAACAAACCAGGTTGTGTGCGTGCACATTGGATGTATGTATGTATGAGCTCTAATTTACTGCCCACTATTTACCCGGTTTAGTATTTTCCTGTGAATTCAATAAGATCTACTGAGAAAAAGCGACTTCCTTCATTCTCAAAAGCGAAACATATTATATTCAACTGGGAAAGCATTATCCCGTTGTGGCATGAGTAGAATAACACTTGACTATTTTCATGGTGAGTGCAGTCATTCCACACACACACGTTGACTTTTTGTTTACCTTTTCTAAGGGCTGCCATCGTACATCATTATTAATAGTCATAACCAGTGAAGAAAATGCCAGGTTCCAGTCTTCTGTCTTATTCAGTCTTGCCACCGTTCTTCCAACAAGACGGAATACAGTAAAGATGTATTGCTAATAGCCTACCACCACGTCAAATTAAGGTGGTGTAAAAGGATGGGATTAGAAGACTACTTGTACAACAACAAAATATATAACATGACCGATTCTTTTCTTTTTTTACAATTTTGTGCGACTTGCTGCACAAGCTCGTAACTATTCAGGAGCCAACATTTCAGTCTGCTCTCCTCAACTCATCACGAGCATTATTGATAATAAAAAATGATTTGACTCGGCTGGTGTCTTTCACCCCGCTTCTTCTGGATATTGTTCCTGACAGAAAAACACATAAAAATCCGAAAGAATTCGTCAAGAAATTATCCAGAGGGCTTGTAAAGTTGTAAGTAATCACTATTACTTTTGTCTGCACCCCAAAACGCTTCCCAGGTCACACTATACACTTCACTCTTCTTAACCTGGGCTTTCAACGTTCCACTTTAAAGAAAACGTCAAGGAAAAAAGTCAATCATCACTAGTAAATTTCATTAAAAAAGCATGCTTGCTTCAATGGGACGTGCATTTGGTAGACAAACTCACAATAAATTCTCTTTGTTGCTGTTGCTGCGGATGAGCGCCCTATCCTATCCTAAAACACCGTATCATAAAACTTCAACATAATATGTTTTCTTTCTCTCTATATTTTTTCCCTTATTTTCCGGTTTCCAGTAAAAGGCTGTAACTTTTAAACCGCAGCATCCATATTTTAGATAGCATCCGATATTTATGCACAAGTACGCTGGTATGATCTCACACTATTATTGCACTATACTTTTTCATTGTACAAAGTTACAACTCCTCAAAAATCTCTGTATAACCCGTAATATACCACCGTTTACAATGACGTTCATCATATTTGTGTGCTTGCCGCTTGCACTACGACTCATCGAAATATGGTTTAAAGCTGAAGGTGCATTTTTGAATGTACTTATTTTTGGAAAATTTAGAAGTGTTAGTCAAAAGCCCATATTACGGTTATTCATGCTTTCTTTCCGAGAACTGAGTTATGCACTGGTGCTCATCATCGTGGCTGCTGCTGTTCCTTAAACGTTTGAAATATACGGCTTTCCTTCTCATCTGTCGCTTCGTCATTTGAACAGCCCGAGGCTTCTGGACTCAATCACTTTTTCGGTCGTAATTTCCTTTAATTTTTAATGAATCATATTGATTCATTCATTTCCTCGTCGTAATTTTATAAACATTTCAAGTAGCAGGTCATTTCAATATTTGACGATCTGCTAAAAAAATTGATGCTGCGCAGTGCAGAGAGTCAGTCAGTCATACGCCAGGTCTAGTACTACTTACTAATGAGCGCTGTATTATAGTACAATCTTTGGTGGTAATCAAGATTAAAGATTATCTCCACATCTACTTTTTCCAATAAGGTTCCCCTACAGAATTGTAGTTTCATCTTCCCGCCTATATCCTGTATACTGTCATAAAAATGAAGGCAACGCTATGCATATACTTACACAAGGTTCAGGATGTTTTTTTGGATAAAAGCGTCTTGTATAACATTATTACAACAGCAACTTGATTATGGGTAGGTACTTGATTTCATTTCACTCTTTCTCCTCCGATTTATGAAGATAATCCCAGGGAACAACTAAACAACTCATGGACATGAATACATCCGCGTGATTTGAACCTCATGCAAAAATAATGACGTAAAACTTTTATGATTACGGTTTTATTGTTTAACCATGCGGTGTGTTACCACTGCCCAGCTAAAACTTTTTAATCTACTTTCAAAGAATCCTTTTTATTACACGATGAGAAGCAGCAAAGACAAGCAGCTGGAAACATTTGGTACACGTCTAACTAGACATACATGCTCTCTAGACTTTCTCATCTACTCCTTAAAAAGCTATTCGGGTTGCTGGAAAAACTCGGAATTTTGGCAATGTGATAGATTTCTAATTCTAATCGTGATTTATTATTACACAGAGAAAAATGAGACTTGGTATGGCTCATTGGTCTAGACAACTGCATCCGAAGTATCTTTAATCTTGAGAAATTTATATTTTAAAGTAGTTTTCAGAAATTAGCATTTTAGCATCTCCAATGTAAGTATCTTCTTTATAAAATACAAAATAGAGGAAATTTTCGGATGACTAAAACACCAAGTTTAACATAATGTTGGAAAGTATCAAAACGCAATATTTTACAATAAAATGCTATTATTTCTATTGATGTATCTTGGACTTAAGGGTAATCTACTAATAGAAAGGGCTATACAACTATATGCATACAACAACATACTACATACATTAATAGTAATGTTATTAAATGTTCCAAACTCAGAAAAGATGGACAGTCAATCGCAAAACAACCATTGTAATTAATTGCATATCGCTAATGCCTTCCTGCACCTATTTCAAACATCGTAACACATATGGGCGTATTTACAAGCATAGATCACATGCTCCTAAATACGATTTAAAAGTTACATGCCTAACGTAATGCTTTTCTTCTGTAATGCGTAGATTGTCATTAGCAAGAGGTCGTGCAGGGTCATTTGATTGTACATTGTAATTTTACACACGTCATGAACACAATTCCACATTTAACCATTACTATTATAAGACCGTTGTAAAAATGTATTCTGTAATAGAAATGGGGCGTTTCCTCCCTCCACGACGAGCATTTTATCATTAAATGTTTCTTTTCTCTTCGTGCATCATATCATGATGTGAGCTACTTCTTTGATGATCCGTCATCCAATGAACAATAAAAATATGACTGCCGTTATCGTAATGAATACGTGTACTGGGAATTCACTGTGGCACAGTGTCTGTGATCTTTTCGGGACGTAGGAGGATGGAAAAGAATGGGGGAAAAGTGAGCAAAAAAAGAAAAATAACGCACCAGGTTAAAAGAGCCAGAAGCGGTGGACCCTCCACTATTTGCTTATTTATTTTATGAAACACATTCTGGATCTGATATCGCCAACTTAAAAAAAGTCAGAAGTTGGGTCTACGTACTATACTGCATGTACCCTTTCTACAGATATGTAATAAAAAGTTACCTAAACCTAAAATGAACACACCACAGTCTTCTTTATGGCCAAAAACGCTCGTTACGTTACGTATGTGCTCAAAATACTTGCTCACGGACGATGATGGGAAAATTATTTTACTGTTTTAAAAACGGGTTAAGTATAACAACAAACTTACTACTGAAGAAACCTTTCAATTCTAACTTCCCACTATGATGATCATCACATCTGCATGTAGGAATAAGAAGACGATAACATATAGCCCCGCACAGTTGCATTCTATTTAGCCAGCGGAGCAACCAATTATTTCAATAAGAAATGCACCAGTCTCCAAATTCCGTTCATTTATGACTTCCAACTTCATGCTAATGACGGCGATGAGATGACATGCACTGACGATGAGGTGAAGGATCGTACAAAATACACACGATCTGCAGCTGAACCGATGGGTAAATTTTAAGTCATGAAAAAAAAAACTTTAAAAATTTTTTTACCGCCGCTCCAAATGATCGGCGAAAAATGTGATATGAGCATAATAATAATAATAATTATAATTAGTTCTTTAGATAATATTTTTTACTTATAATTATTTTTGCTACGCTCTCATATTGAAAAAAAATCATTTATGTTGAATAAAGACCTTGCAAATTCTATTATAATAGTGGGATCCAATTAAATGCCTAATGAGTTTCAAGATTAAAAATAACATTTAGATTAACTGTTGAAAAAAAGAAAGTAACGCACATGTGCATTTTTTACTCAAGCTTTTATTTAAAGTAGTAGTAAGTAGTAGTGCAGTAAGATGTCAATTATGTCACACGGTATTCCTTTATAAGGATCTTTTGGTGGTCTTCGTTGCTATCAATACGCACTGTCGGCGCATCATTTTTTCCTCAAAGGAATAAATCTTTATTTTTGTAAAAACAATAAAAGCAAAATAGGCATCATTATCATTTACGTAAACTTTGGTTGTGTAGTGGTCTTTTCGACGGAAGCCGCAGTGGCCTTTGGAAATGTTTTAGGTATCGTGTTACAAAATGTCAATAAACAAACCCGACAAAAGCATATGCCAACAAAACTATTTAGGCAAGTGAAAATATGATATAATGCACAGATTCAAATACGTCCAGCATCTTATTAGAATATTGTGGTGAGCAGTGGTAACATCTCATAATAGGTTGAGTTTCAGATCTCGTTCAACGTGATAATTTTCTTTGACGGTTTTACTCAGTTTTGAGAAGACATGTTGGTTGACGCTGAAAGTGAAAGTATATTGAATAATGGTTAATTATTACAGAATTTTATTGCCCATTGAATGGCGCCGGTGTCACGATATTCTCTCCTGAGCATTGTGTTATACACAGAGAGATGTTAATTTTTTATCAGCTCCTTTTGTTCTGATTCGTTTCTCCATTTCCATACTTAAACACGAAGAAAGAAGATCAATTGCCCATTAGAAGTTAACACATTGTGTGCTTGTGAATTGAACAACCTTCATTCTGTGACAATGTGCTTGTGCATAAAACAATTAAAACATTGTTCACATCCAATGACAAATGATTTATTAAAAGCGAGATACGACACCTTTTCTACTAGTATTGAACCGAGTTAATATTTTCTGTGCATTTTGGTAATGCCACTCATTCAATTAAGCCATCCGCTATGTTGGAAAACGTGAAATAATAAGCATTCATTAACACATCATCACATACCCAACGCGAAGGAGTGCATCAATTTCCCAACTCTAGAAAAGCGAGTAAGACACAATTAATATTACTAACATGGTAGAATCTCCCATATTTTATGGCTCGCTAGCACACAGTATCATTGAATAAATTCTTTGTAGTCTGAAAAGACGACGGAACGGTTCTTCAGGATCGATGGAAAATACAAAGCACCAAACCGAGCGATCTCATGTTTTACGCTGCGTTCCTTCTCCGCAAGCTTGCTAAGTACCTAAATAATATGGTGTACAACAAGCAATAAGCACCGACAACATGCAGTTAACATCATACACCATGGATCATTTCATATCCATGAAAATAAGAGCATCGCCAAGAATTTTTATCTTTACTCAAGTAAAAGAGTAAAAAAAGATTCACCCTCGTTTCAAGTCAACTCTGATGTTTCTTCATCTTCATAATATCATCATCTCTCTGTACAACAACAACAAAAAAGTCTGTTCTTTCATCCGACCACGCACACTGACAACAGAGCACAGCATCTGCGGTCGGTGAGTCGACGTGCATGGCAGCAACCAAATATTAAACGGCTAAACACCTCTAAAATCAGTGAACTGACATATCAAAGAAACACCAGAAAAAGATTCAGTGGTGGGTATATGTATAATCTACTCCACGGTTTCTGCTTGTAGTTCCATTCCACCCCTTGTGCTGTTGGAATCTACAAGTTAAAAAAAAGTTCCTTTCTTTAAATAAGCTTCACATTAGTAAAAAAATATATGATTAAAAATCGTGTATAACACACGAAAAAGCGAACAATGCTTAAAAATATTTACATTAACTTCGACTTTTAACTGCCTATCTCAGTGTGCCCCAAAGGAAGTTAAATAGTAGAGATTATATGACACAAGAATTGTGCAAAGGTGTTTTTAATCCCTCTCCGCAATGAGGAGAGACATAGTGAGTATAATATTTAAAGAATAAACAACAAGAGGTGTACTTTCCTATCAGTAGTACTATGATTCAAAGTGAAAGAAACGGGCGAGGACATCACTTGCATGATCCGTTCCTTGCTTCAGGGTTCACATCCGCTGTTCCCAATGCGTCCTGTCATAATTTGTCTTTACCTTCAATAATCTCAATAAGTACTTCCAACAGCTCTGGGGGGAGTATTTCGTTGAACAATGTCGAATGTTTAGAATCCTCGTCGTCGTCCTCCCCTACTCTGCGTAGTTTGATTCAAAGTAATTCAATCCTAGGAACAAGTTCAGTGAAAGTAACCGCAAGGAAAAAAGTAAACGAGTCCAACTCTACAGTGACTTTAAATGACAACCCTGTTTTAACTGCGGCCCTGACAGGGGCGTCTGAAAGTGGAGGGATGAACACTTCTAATTCCAGTGGTCAAAACGGCAATTCCAGCAGTAGTTCAGGAACTGGTGGGAGTAATGGCGGGGGAAGTAATACCAACCCTGTGGGAGGGCGACGACAAGAGAAACCCCCGTATTCCTATATTGCTCTCATAGTAATGGCAATCCAAAGCTCTCCCACCAAACGGCTAACCCTCAGTGAAATTTACCAGTTCCTCCAACAAAGGTTTTCATTTTTCAGAGGGTCATACCAAGGCTGGAAAAATTCCGTAAGACATAATTTATCTTTAAATGAATGTTTCATCAAACTTCCGAAAGGTCTTGGTCGACCTGGAAAAGGGCATTACTGGACAATTGATCCTGCCTCCGAATATATGTTTGAGGAAGGCAGCTTCCGGAGACGACCCCGTGGTTTTCGAAGAAAATGTCAGGCCCTTAAACCTTACAATTATTATCCGGGGGCAGTTCCCACCCATTCTGGTTCCAATCCAGGCTTAATGGATGGAATTTCCCTGGGAGCATCACCTAGCTCCGCGCTCTACCATCATCATTTTCATACTCAGTATGAACCTACTGCCAGTGGGAGTGGCTCTTTAAGTGGTAGCTACCCTTCTGTATCCAGCAACAATATATCCCTTTCAACAGGTGTGTTAAGTGGATCTGCCACTTCTACAACACTAACAGGAACAGTCGGAGTCAGCTCAACCGACCATTTTTCCTCAACCCCGCCAGTCACTTCTAGCTCACCTGACGTTTCAGCCTCTGCCATTGCTGCCGCATCCATTGGAGTAGGAGTGATCCAAAACAACCCTTATGCATACGGAAACAGCACAAATGGCTCAAATGCTATTGAATCCCCTAACTCATCCTTTTCCACCACACCGGCAGCCAGTGGAAGTGGTGGTGGGTCCTCTGCCGTTGCTGCTACTATGCCTCTATTTGATCCAGCTTCTTATCCCAACCACTATGGTTCCTCACCGCCGCACTACCCTCACTTTCCTTCACCAAACGCTACAGGTGCAGTGGCGTCAAGTGTAATCGCATCCCACTATACTACTGCATCCAGTAATGGTTTGCTGGATTTTGTCTCTCATAGTACAAATATCAACAATACCAATCCCAATCACCACCACCACAGCTATAACACTAATTCAATGAGCAACGTAAACAGTAGTAGTAGCGCGATTAGCAACCCTTGTTTGACGCCTTATGAATGCGGAAGTAATAGCCCGCCAGCCATTGTGGGGAGTATAGGAAGTAACGCCATCGGCATAATTAATGGGAATCCGTGGGTAGTCGGCTACTGCAACAGTGCAGCAGGACTGAACACAACAGAAAGTTCATCGACTCCTTCACCTCACTACTACAGTCGTGCCAATGAAAGTCCTTTGGATGACAAAAATACGCATCATAATGGTCACCATCATCAAAACAATGCGGGTGTATTACAAGGAAATTCATCTTGTGTCCGCTCATGTATTGAATTTTGCAGCGACCCGCTAGCATTAAGCAACGGCATCAACGTACATGAAGGCAACACTTCAGGTAACTATTAAAAGTAAGCGTTTCTTTCTATAGTATTTAGCGTAGCGTTATTTAACTTTAAAATTTCATATTTCACCCTCTACCCTGAATGCCAAAAAAATGCACATGCATTAGGGATCTTGTATTAATGCACGCATTTTTCCTGTTCATAAAAAATTGTATTAGTTCCGCAGTTTTTCACAACTTTTTTCATTTGAAATAAAGCAAGGGATCACATAATTGCCGGTGTATATAAGGAGAACAAAAAAATGAACTAATAATCAATGTTTAGTGTCAAGTCGTATTTTTGGAAGCCACTATATATAGAAATTTGAAGACGATAATAGGATTATAAGCGACAACTGGATATTTCGTTTTGGTTCCGTTAAATATGAATAATATGTAGGGCACATGTCTACAGAAGTGCCGAGTGCCGTATGCTGGTTTATACATGTTTTACGTGATCTTAAAGCGAACCATTAGTTTGAAAGCTGCAGGGCACCAGGGCACAACTTTCTTTTTGTGGGCTTATATTTTATGGTGGATGCCATGCAGTTGAATGAGGGTACACATTTTACATTACAATAACGCTTTTCATATTTCTTGTCCATTCTCCTTTCATACGGATGGTGCATACGATATAAAGCGAGAAGAGGATGTTATGTCAGTAAAAAATATTATAAAATAAAAGGATGTTTTGTTTTATATGGCTTAGTGGCTGTCACTGTCAAGACCAGACGGATAGTCAGACGCTGCAACTTGGTACTTTGCAGTCACATACAGTAATGTAAAATGCTACAACCCGTTGTTTTTAAAAACAGAATCAGAATCAATGTTGTATTCCACATCATAGTGCTTGGGTTACTAGTAAAAATATTGGTAAAGATTATTGCATTTATTTTATAAAAAATCTGGCGTGGCAGTCTTCTGTCCAGATATTCCATGATAACATGCTAATGTTTCAAAAGTGCAATACCTTTGCATCGTTTTATCGTATGTATACGATCGGTGAAATGGGTAGTTACAAATTCTGTTAGGCAGCCTTATCATACACCTCTCCTATTAATATTCTTGTAAGCCAAGTGTCATTATAAAAATTCCATATATATTTTATGTCACATTTCATTAAAGTCGGGTGACATCAATTTATCTTCTTAATAAAAATTTTCAGACGTTTAAATAATAAACAAAAAATATAATAAAATTAGGTAAAATGCCGGCATAAGCAATAAAAGCATGGTGGTCCCGGCCCCCCCCACCCCCTCACAACTCCCAATGAAATTATAAAATCTGATTAAATATTAATAATTTATTCTGCCGACATCTTAATCCCGATAACTTCCCATCCAGCACAAAATAGATTCAGATGAACCTTTAACGAAATTTCATTTTACTAAACCACTGTTATGACTTAGGACTCATTTTCACTAGGATTAACTGCATCATCGGTTAAGGGGTTTAAAGTTAGTTTTGGAAAGTATTGACTGTAGCATATAGCATTTACCATTGCAATAATCATAAAATTAAAATTCTGTCTGGAAAAACATTGCTTGGGTGGTCTGGGTCACTAAAGTCATTACATTTAATAATTGGGAATGCAAAATTTCATAACTCCCTTCTTGTTGTCTTGTAATCTGATTCTTGTTCCGCCATATATGATAAATGTAATGTAACGTGAATCTGCATTACGTTGCTTCCTTTCATCACTAGCATTAATACTGCAACAAAGAAACGGTGAAGTTGTCATAATTTACATACTACATTAATATAATACTCATACTCTTATATAAGCTATATGCCATGCACCCTTGTGACAAGCCATTTGAAGTAAATTAAATAGAAAACATTAAAATCGGATTACAGTCTGGATTACGTTTGTACATGCTAAAAGTATTACTCTAATAATATTTCTATTTTACAGGATACGAACCGATAGCCTTGGGTCATTTACGCCGTGCATTGGTGCAACCAAAAGAGGAAGCGCTAGATGACCATGATCACATAAGAAAAACTTGTTAAACCTTAGCATAGTAAATTCACATAAGTAATTAAGTCATTAGCATGAATGATTAGGATCTCCTTTTTTTAAAGAGAGACGGCAGCTACTAATGTTTGCAAACAAATCCCCCACGATATAGTAGTGTTGCTGTAGATTGTAGTTGTATTGTAGCTGATTATTTTTCTGGTGACTGGTTTACTTTAATTATTGAGAAAATAACAATGAGCTATACAAAATTTAATGGACGATTAATGTTTCATTCAAAGGCTGCATGACATGCGTGTGAGCCGGAGCTACCAAAATGAGCCTACACCACAGAGTTTGTAAGATGTTTCAAAATATCTCAACAATTTGTTTGTTCCTTTTTCCTTTTTGTTTACGATTAATTGTATACATAAAACAGGTATGACCTATCACACTATACGTAATTTGACTATAATATTGTAATGCATTGTTATACTTGTGTTTAAGTCTGAGACAATGGCTAAATGCACACACATACATTCAAAAACTGTTGATAAGTTCGTACCCGATAAAAACGAAATTTTTTACGGCGACAGTGTAAAGTATGACGATGCGATATGGTGATTTTTGTAAGAACATAGTTTATAGGTTTTTAATTTTTAAATTAATGCTAACGGTAAATTCATACCAATAATTTCATTTTCGTTTTCAGCTGGAACAAGGGATCAATTGATCGTTTTTATCCTACAGGGGAAATTGCATGCAACTTTTTTGTACAGTATATGGGGCTAATAATAATGATAAAAAAGATAATTATAATATATTGTAGAGCCGGCTAATACCTTTATTTCATTCTATATTGTTACGTGTTTACCAATATATAATAGCAGAAGTACTGAAATCAAACGGTATGTGGAATGCTTGATGTCGATGTCAAACAAACAAAAGCTTTAAATCTGATATACGAGTTCAAAATGTAAGAATGAACATAAAATGTAAGTTGTGCTGTAGATTTATGAGGAGCCTTAACCAATACCCATATAATATTGTATACGTAATAAATCAACCCAGTGTCATTTCGAACTGTTTCTCCTCGTCCATTGTGAGAAAAAATAAATATATAAATATTAATTATATCCCTAAGTGCAATTTCGATCTAAAATATTGTTGAAACTCATATTTAAAGCGTTTTAAAAGCAGGAAAATACTTTAACACTAATATTTTGTTAAACGGGCATCAGTAATTTTTTTCGGTAAGTAAAATTACCCATTTCGTGTCATATTATTGTATTGTAATACTGTACAGCAAATTTTTTTAAATTTACGTAACGTTTTAATTGATGCAGTAGTTTCACGTAATTTATTTTGCGGAATTTTTACATAAGAGAAAGCTTATGCGCTCCCGTATTATTTGTGAAGTGCTATTAATTATTTGTTCCCGTTTATTTGAAAGTAACAAAAACATTCAACATAAATGCCACTACCACCACAATTTTTTAAAAATGGCAATACAAATTACTTTGCATTAAATACAGCTCTCGCGTAATGAACGGGTCCGTGGATGCATTTATTCTTTTGTACTGCTTTCCACTCTTATTCCTGTTCATGTAGATATTTTTCTATTGTAACTGCAGAACATCTACCTGTATTGGATTGGAACAATTCCGACAATTTTATGAACGTGAAACTGTAGCACAAATTATACAGGTAACAGGAAAGTACTTTTCTCCTTATACATTCCGCGGGAGCAAAGGCGTCAGCAGGCAAATCTTTCCAATGCACCCTACCCAATTTGGCCAACTTTTAAACTCTGACCATATTCCATTACCCCTGGAATAAAACCCTGAAGGCTCTGTTTCTAAAGACTCAAAATAATTATGTGAAAGATGTCGGACCAGCAGGCCACGCTTACGCTCTTTTTATTTATTTTTTCATTCGACAACGGTTAACCTTCCTGTTGAAGCCGTCGCGTCGTATTATGCTGCCTGTACGACAGACGCACAGAAAAGTGACGAAGTAATCGACAATGAACCAGCCTTTTTTGTCTGAAAAATGAGAAAAAATATGTTCCTTTACTACTTAATGAATGCGATGATAAACTCGTCTTACATGTGCTTCGGGATCCATGATCTGCAAAATTTCTATTGGTTTGGGCGATAACGCTTCTTTTTTGTTGACCGATGACCTGATATAGCGCCCAAAGCTAGTTAACCGATAAGCACCAGACTCGATACTCAAGATTAGGCAAGCAAAACGCATACGTTTCACAAGGTGATACCCTATTTATTTCCGAAAACAATGTCAATGTCACTATTAGGTTCGGAGATACATTCTGGCCTGCTCTAGCCAAGCCCCGAACATAACATACAAGTTTAGCATAGCTCAACATACAAGAGGCATGGTTCTCATTTTTTTCAATATTACCATTGACCGTTTGAAGCAGCGTTGGTTTGACCTAGGGCTTAAAAACAAAGGTTTCCCCTGTGGATCCCCGAAACCAAAGTTTCAAAATTCATCTCACGATGCCCCATTTTCTAATATTCTGACAAAAAGCATTTTGTGTTGTGAGTTTGTGAGTGAGTAGTGAGTAGATTAGTATAATGTGGATCATTCTGCTCTAATACCATCTACTTGTGGTAGCAAGTTCCCCGTGTGCTCGTGAGATGAGGATGAGAGTTGAGAGAAAATGAGAAAAATGAATGTATAACACTTATTCAGTGTTGACAGGTTTGAGCCATAGAAGAATCGAAAGAAAGAGGGGGACCAATAAGCTTTAAATACGACTAAAAACACATGCATGCATTTCTTATATACCAACATGCTTTCCTGAGGCGTTGAAAAATACATATTATTTACATGGATCATCATGAAGGTTGATATATTGAATATACGCACGTGAGTGGAAGTATGGAAGTGTTAACAACTGAAAAATAATTAGTACCAGCAATTAGTAATCGTTAAATTTGTGAATATCGATTTCGTTCGAGAAAAAGCTTGTTCATGACAAAAGTTGTTGTGCGTTTTGTTTGACATTTGAGTAGATACATTGCTTTTGCTCATTCAGAAGAACTGTCTAAACATAACAATCTATTACTATCTCTGTGACAAGAGCAGTACTTTAAAACTGAAACGACACTCCTAACTCGTGCCAGGAATTACAGTTTTTATATTAGTTGTTCCAAATAATTTGTAAAATCCGCTCACTTGATTTTCGGACCACCAAGTTGGTAGTTTGTGTAGTTCGAGAAAAGTATGGGACGTAAAACTAACTGGGCTGAAAAGCCAAAATCAGGTCCTGGCCGTAAATCTCGGAAGCAGCCAGCACCTTCATTTCCGGGTTTAGGAGTATCTGCAACAAGTCAAAACTCTGGAATTTCAAAAAATAAGAGGAAAGATTTTCAAAAGAAGAAAACAAAGACAAGGACATTCGGGGATGAAAAGGCACGGCTGAAGCCGGGACAGCCGTTTAAAAAAACGGCTCCTGCCAATGATAAATCAAGCAATAAAAGTAAACCATTTTCACTGTCTTTGCTCTTTATAAGGAAAAGTTAGTTTAAAGCTTAAAATATTTAAGGATTTTATCACTGATATTTTGTTTCCAAATTTTTAGAAGAGATTACCAAAGGTAGAAAACAGCAACAACAAAAGGTTGCAGAACAAGAAGAATCTGGATCAGAATTTGAAACTCAAAGTGGGGATAGTGAGGTTGAAGATGTAATGGATATGGATTTGAACGAAATGGATGCCAGTGATGATGATGAAGTAATGAAAGATGACTTTTCTGGGTCTGATGATAATGACGAAGAATTGGATAGCGGGCATGGAGAAGGTGAAGAAGATGACGAGAGTGGCGAGCAGGAAAATAATGATGAAGAAGAGGATGGAGAGAAAAAACTAACAAAATGGCACAAATTTGCAAACATGTCTGCGAGGTGAGACTCATTTTCACTTCCGTAGTTAGCTTTGAATTACTGATTTGATTGAACATAATAGGTTCCAAAACTGCACATACGATTGCAAAAGTGTTTGCCCGTTTTCCAAATTATTGAAAACAAAATTATAATTTGAAATTTAGACCTGATGGTGATGATAAGGACAAGGATGTCGAATTTCCGGGAGAAGAGCATGAAAATTTTGATGTACAACTTGTCGTTGATCGTATTAAAGATGTTATCAATACACTACTGGATTTCAAGAGAAGAAGGGCAGAAGGAAGGTATGTATAATTCAAATTATGTATCCAAGTTAGTTAGACGAGTAAAATTTAATTAGTAAACACTTAAATATTTAATTAGTATATGTCTTGTCATTATTAGTTCACACACTAATATTTTTGTTTGTTATTTTGTAATTTAGAAGCAGAGGTAATAACCAGCTGAACCTAACCGAAATTCAATGTGTTAAAATGTCTACAACTAAAAAATTGGTGTTATAGCCGCTTTGATGAAGAATACGGGGACTTTATTTGCAAATGAGTTCAATACTGACAGAGCAAAAGCACTCATTGGAAACTTTCATAGAATGGGATTGAAAAACTCCGTTATTTGTTCTTATGACGGCC
The DNA here is from genome assembly GCA_027744055.1 of Callyntrura sp. NNG-2020. Lineage (NCBI taxonomy): Eukaryota > Metazoa > Arthropoda > Collembola > Entomobryomorpha > Paronellidae > Callyntrura > Callyntrura sp. NNG-2020. Next base: position 16,944 of record JAHZNE010002177.1, read on the forward strand.
GAAAGCTTCCTGGTATCATGAAAGGATTCGATAGAGTTTTACTTGATGCTCCATGCTCTGGAACAGGTGTCATTTCTAAAGATTCATCAACAAAATCACAGCGAGATGCAAAAGACATACAGAGAACGGCAACAAAACAAAAAGAACTTATCTTGGCTGCAATCGACTGTTTGGATGCTACATCAAAAACTGGAGGGTGCCTGGTTTATTCCACGTGCTCCATTTTGGTAAAAACAACTAACAACATGTCTTACTTTCAGCAAACTTTAAATATTAAAATAGTTTGGTATGCGTTTATCATGTAAATTGAAATTATTCTGTTTTCTTTGTTCCAGCCGGAAGAAAATGAAGAAGTTGTCAGCCTTGCACTGCGCAAACGGAACGTCAAGTTAGTTCAAACAGGGCTGGATTTTGGAACTGCAGGATTTACAAAATTTCAAGATAAAAGGTAACATTTAAAAATAAGAAACTCTTCGTGTAGATATAAATAATATAAACATTTTCTATATTTACGCTATTTCTACTTCAACAGATTTCATCCGACCATGAATTTAACCCGACGATTTTATCCGCATACTCATAATATGGATGGATTTTTTGTAGCAAAGCTTCAAAAATTTAGTAATTCAATTCCTGTTGCAAAAAATGATGAAACCGAAGAAAATATAGATAAAAAGAAAAAATAATGTTAGAAGAATATTAAACTTACTTTACCTGTTTACCAATTCATTCTATACCGATATTGTGCGTCGTTGTAATTTTATTCTAATTTTGATTTTTACGTTTTATGTAGGTAAAATATTACGTATTAGTTTAAACGCTCGTTGTTAATAAAGATCAGTTTGATTTTTTTATCAACAAAATGTGTAAATAATATTATTTAAGCAGCATGCTTTAAGACTTAGCGCGTTAGTGAAATGAAGTTGACCAAGGAGTGTTGTCGTTGTCACTGGGTATGCATGTGCATAGCTAGAGTACGACCAGCTAGACCGGCTCTCGGTCTTTTAGTTTCTCAGTCGTGTTAGTACTTCTGTATGGCTGATTTCGCCGAGACTGTCTGCATGATCTTCTTGTTAACCAGGAGCATGCTGTGAGTGAAACACCTTTGGATTATGGAAATGAAAGGCCACTTTTAAAAGAAATTTTTAATATATAGGTATTTACATAACATTTGCCAAGTGTGGATGGGTTGATTCTTATAGACACACAGCGAAAATGGAGTTAAAATTACTGCTTCAATTCGAATAATTTGCAGTTTGTTTTCCTAAAAGAAAGTTCGTTTGGAGACCCATTTTTCTATGCCCTAGTATCTATATTAAATAGTGACCTCACGATGTCAATTGTAAAAAGATTGAAACGGTCCACTTCACTTTATCTAACTTTCAACACAATTTATATTGCTGATTGTGATTGGAAAAAAGGACGGCGCATTACAGAACTCCACAGTATGTTGCAATTTTATGTTCAACTATCTATGAACGGCATCAAGCACAGCAATAGGGAAATATAGGGGTAATCATATTAAATGTAGGCTGGTCGTATTCCATATCGTATCATGTATTTACATTTTTAGTTTGTTACAATACAATGTATACAAATCTTTTGTAGATGTAGTTTAGCTTCAAACCTTCATAATTTTGAATTTTGTGTAAATCTGTGGTTTTAAAATGTTATGTGTTACGCACATTTTACGTGAAAATTATGAGTATGACCTGAGCTAATTATATCCTGAAAATTGAGCCAAGTTGCTTGGCTTTTCTCATTACCTCAGCCAAAGACGAGGATAGTATCAAATACACCATACCGGATTACAAAAATGTCATACGATTTCAAATGATTGATTTTATGTCATTCTGTTTACAGGTTTATTAAATGTTGATTCACACGCGCAGAATAGTGGAATAAAGATATGAAGGAGATAACTGATATGATAAGAGTTTTCATAGAACATAAAACAGCATGTCGTGCTGTGTGCTGCTGAAAAATGAACAAGAAATACAGAGAAACTCGGTGACAGTATCATGGTTGTAAACAATTGGCGATGGTTTCGTCCATCACCCAATCCAAAAGTGTTACCTATACGCATTGGAATGTTATGTATGTATAATCAACCAACAATAATATATGTACTGTACACCAACATCAAATAGATAACTACTGATAAAATGAAAGGTACTGTATTTATTATCTGATGCAGCCGATATCGAGTTTACGAACGTATACGTAAGACGTCACGTATTTTTCGTAGATAATTCAACCATTTTCCAATCCCGAAACGATAGAGAATCGAATTTCAACAATTTTAATATAGTTACGTTCCCTCACTAAAATATTAAGCCTCTTTACGTCTATTCTCTCCCTATCAGTGTCACCCCTTTAGCTATTCTGGTCATTGTTCGTACATTCTTGTACCTGTACTGTTTGCTCATTGTCAGTAAATACGGTTTCTAGATAACCGTCAACCGTATCCGTCCAGACATATTTATAGAGAATTGTGCGAGCTGAGTCGTTGCACGTGATTAACCGATTGAGGTGATCAATTACATTTTAAGGGGACAAGGTGGAACTGCTGGAACGTATTGGTAATAATTCATTAGGATTTTAGTGTATTCTCTTTTTAAGCTTTCTATATACATGCTTTCACTTACAGTAGTCACAATAATTCTGTTTTATGTAGGACAGCCACAATGAAATTGATTCATTACTAGTGACAGCAATATCAATCACAGTTGGTTTGGTACAAACAGGGTCATCGTATCTGTATCATTTATTTAGTAGAATTCCTGATAAACCGGCGCAGCACTATTTTACACTTGTAGGACAATTACAGTCGATACTAAACATTAATGGTACCACACCAGCACATATTATGTTACGTCTTTGTTGAGAAAGCTACAAGCTCATCAATCAACACATTCTATGTTTCATCTTATAAACATTGATGTGTTTAATTGTAGTTGTGAGAGCGATATCCAGAGAAATAATACATAAGCAGGGAGGCTTGAGCTTTATTGTGTCGTCTGTGCGCTATACTTTGTACTTGTCCGTGATGCTGTTTTTTGTATGCACAGACGACATGTAAATGGAAATATGTACGCTGGTTGTTGTTTGACCATTGAAATCTGCAAATTGAAGGGCACCTCTTCAATGAAACACGATATACATTTTTAATTTTTTGACAATGCTTTTTCGGTAATATATTAGTAAGCTCAGAAAGTTAGCATAGCCAAGTGGCGAAGCATCATGCAATGATTTTCAAATACAATTCTTTTATCGTAATTTTTTTAGGACATCTAAACTTGTTAGACCCCGAGGGGTCAACTAATCTTGGTGTATCTTTATTTACACAGGTACTTATCTAATGTCTATACGTATACCAAATTTGAGCCCATTTGTTTACGTTGTATAAACTTTCACCTTCCTGTTGTCCCACTTTGGGCTGATCTTATCAGATTAACATAGTAGCTGAAGGTACAACTAACCTTCTAACTTTGATTGGGTTAATCGAAACCGGTATTTGAAGTTTTCTATATCGTTCATCAGATATCCCGCGAATGGGCAGACAGACAACGTGAACTAGTAATAAGTGACGTTGCCACTTAATAATGAGTCCAGTGGAGCACATCAGATTTCCTTTCCATTTCAATTCTGTATCATACTGGAAGTGCCAAAAATGGTAGCGCCGAAAAAAAAGCAAAAAAGGTATCGACTGTTGCTAATTTGTATTTCACTATACATTCTTTCCTTTATTTATGTAAACTGTAAAAACCATCAGACCAAACCTAATGAGTTAGTCTTTGTAAATAATATCTAAGCATGTTAATTAAGATTGGTGAAAACATGATGTTTAGTATTGTAAAACAAAAGCGTTTTTGATTACCTCGGTACATGACAGTGCAATTTGCAAACCTTCTTTCGTCTTTGCTGTTCGTTCATGTTAATTTATTGCCAGATGTAGATTTGCAGATTCACCGACTGTGCCACTGCATCAAACAACCCAAGCAACACGGTAAACCCGTCCTCATTTGTAAGCAAAAGCAGGCATATTCATTTCTGTTAGTTGAGTCCGGGTGGTAGATAGATTACTTCACGTTTAAGTAAAATCATTCTGAACTCATGAGTGTGACTCGGAATATCCATAATGAGATATGCTATTCAACGCATGGTCTCTGTGTGCTCAGATGAATTAAGAGTCAACTAAATGATCCACAACGCTTCACTCACCAGCCAGAAAGACAGTCTTACCTTGGCTTCATCTTGGAGAAGTAATGGACATACCTACTTAACGAAAGATTTTTTTTATAATTATAATTATAGGAAGGTAGAACGTTGACAGTTGCACTTTTCTGCACACTTTACACACACGTAGAATTATATAATCGGATAGCTTTGTCTGATCTCTCATATTTTTGTTTAAAAAATATATTAATCCAAAAATGAAATTCAATAGCATAATTATGTGTACCAAATGTTTGACAGTAAAAATTTGTTAGCTTAGTCATCCAAATTGTGTGGGTTATCTAGGTATGATAACCATCTTTCCGTTTTTCAAATGTCCTGTTCAACCGTAATCGCAATTTTCGACATAGTAAATCAAATACCAGGTGTTGTAGCACCTAAATCCGAACATGAATGTCCATGTAAAATCCTTGAAGGTGTCAATAATGTTATTGTTAACGACAGATGCGCGTTGTTTCAGAATTCGAGATTGGAACCTGTCTTTATCGGGAAATAGTGTGCAACGCCCAACAGCTTTATTGTATTCACGTCCAGTACAAAAGGATTTTTTATACGCGTCGGTTTCTAAGTTTCTTGTTTCTTTTCAAGACTGGGAGTCATATTTGGGCTTTAGTCACAACTGCAAATCGCAAATTGGACATTATATGTAGCAGGAAGGTGCAAGCCTGTGTGGTAGGGGACGTTGAAAATTAATGAAAATGTGTCGTGTTGGCTTCGTATAAATAAATGTCAGCATTACTTGAGTAATTTCTGGATATTAGCAGTTTCGAACTTGTTCACGACGTGCGGCAGTAGTTATGAAGGCAAGTGCGTAATATGAGACAGTGACTAGTGACGTGCTATCGTGTTCTTTACTGGTATTATTACAGTGGAAGTGTTGTTAGGCATGAGCGAAACTTGCAGTACTTGCACACAACATGTGGGGCAAGGTGACATATCTGCACAACAACATAACTTTGTATTTGTACCATTCATCCGTTCAAGACAAACACTTCATTTCAACGAGTCAACAAAATTTGCGACGTTATCTTGTGATTAATGGTGGTTAAGAAAAAGAAGAAGAAGCGTTTTTACGCTTTGTTACGAAGTAATTTAAAATTTATTTGAGCATATTTGTGTACCAGATTATTCTGGAGTTATAAATCAGTAATCAGCTATTTTTATGCCAGTTTCCAGTGTGTTCGTGTTATTTTAAAGTTTTAAAAGCGAAACCGTGCAGGTGTTTTGCAGCCATGAAAAGGCAAAAATGTTAACAACGTTTACATTACATCATCAGTGTTGCTTCCTATTGACGCATTGCGAGATGTCCTTTACATAATACCACATTGACAAGTAAAAGTATCTGTAATGAACGTAATTCTTATCCAGGATTAACTGAAGCGTTGACATTTGCAACCGAAATTAATTTTTCAAATATTACCCAATCTGCATGCAAATGATTTAACTGAATTCCAGCAGATACTCATGTTAGTTTTGATAAGGGAGAATGAAAGAAATAATCCTTACATGTCAATAAATGTTAGTTGACATGTTGTTTTAAATTTTCCACGGGCAAACTTTTACGAATACATAGGTTATGTAATACCTACCTATATATAGCACAAACGTGTAAAAATATTATGTACAGTAGACTGTACACTAAAAATGTACCGTGACAGAATTTTTACAGAAAAACATCATGAAATGTATAAAAGTTTTAGCTGATGAGTTGAGTGGGCACACTTAACCCACACAATTATGAAGGTGACATATTTGGCAACTTTTTGCCAAAGACATTATGTGAGGCTTAATCCCCCTGTACAGAAAAGGTGTCCCTCACTGTGATAATTATAAACCAAAAGTGCTATCGTGCTTTTTATAATTTTCTACAACGTCATTACTTGTGTCACATACGTGAGGAGTAAAATTAAGCAAATAAAATGGATCGACTCAGCGTAGACAACATATCCTACCTTGCAAGGAATTCCATCTCACCGAAAAGAGCCAGTCAAGTTTCCTTACTGGCTGAGACGCAAGCAGATTCCATTCATCATTTGGACGATCGAAACTGGTCTTGGACCTATCTTCGGGTAAGGAATTTTCCATTTTTCATGAACTAGCTCTTGGCTTAACAGCACCATTACATACATGACATGCAACAAAGTTTTTTTTTNATTACATACATGACATGCAACAAAGTTTTTTTTTTGTATTTAATTAACGCTACTTCCAAAAAGCACTCCTATTTAATCATCGTTACAATGCCATTTGGGATAGTATTTTTTTAAGAAAAGAAAAAAAGCAAAGTGTGCGTATTATATGACAATTGAAAACATTTTTGCAGAATCGCTTTCGACTGGATGACCTGGAGGAACTTTATGATCGCTACTACCTTAGGATTCAAAATTCATATTTCAATGTGTACCTTGTATTGCAAGTAATCATAAGCTTTGCGTATATACTCATCTTGTTGTACTTAACATTTGCTCACGATGATCGAGTGGCTTCTGAAGAACCCAATAAAAATAGTAGCGCCCCGGATGTGGATATTCATCATACACATTTACATGGAGTAAGCAATGTTACACATTTACATAGACGTTGAAAAAATCATTAGGTGTATTTAATATTTATGAACGTATACAATGCAGCAATTTCGGATTTACTCATCCGTTGCTTTACTTTTTAGTCTGCCGTACTTCAAGCACTTCCTGAGATGATAACTCACGGTATCATACTGGTCGCCTGTGCCATTATGTACATGCTGGTTTCAGATGAAAAGCTATTTAAGCGAAAACCTCACGGACAGAAGATACAAATAGCTTTATCAATTGTGACATGCTTTTCAGTATTACTTCCTGACATAGGACTAAGTTTATATTACTACTTTAAAATCGAAGAGAGCCGAACACCTTTGGCGTTCCCGACGATTATATTGATCTACTTTTTCCTTCCACTTCCAAAAAAGTATCACGCTGTAGTACTTGGACTTCTTGTCAGTACTATCCACTTAATTACGTCTGGTATTATGTATAAGTATGACAAGATGCACCAAGAGTTCGACGGAGAATCGTTGAGAAGAGTATGTCAGACTATTAGATTGAAACACATTTTTATTTTGAGTCTGTATGGGTGTAATGCGCAATGTGAAAATACTCATGTCTGTTACTATTCTGCACAGGTGTTTGCAGAGATGGTATATTATCTGTGTGGCAACGCCGTCGGAATCTACTCTCAGTTGATGCATGAGATCACGATAAGGAGAGCCTTTCTGGACAGACGAGGCTTCATAAAAAGTACAATAAAAAAGACCTATGAAAAAGAGCAGGAGGTAATAATGCAAACTCTTTGTTCATTTTTGTAGTTTTACGAGTAATATAAACAGATACGTCCAACTTTGAATGTAACTGAAGGTAGGCTACTCGTTTCTTTATCTCTTGCCTACTTGAAATTAATTTGCGAAAATTGGCCAGCAATTTAAATTACTTCTGACTAACTCACTGTACCTTATATCGTGTCGGGTAAGATTCTATGATCAAATCTAAAAACTACACTAAAGGTCAAAACAAAACCCATAAAATACAGGTGTACCGATAGAAGACATAAAATAAAATGCCTATTTTTTAATACCGAAAGATAGAATGCCCTACGATAAAATGCCCTTTTTTAATGCCCTATGAATCAACTCTGTCCTTGCCGTCGTTTAAATTCAAAATGCAATAAATGAAATCCATCGTCGTCGTGTCTTCATTTATCCTCACCTTAGTTGTCTTATGACAAGCAGTGACTGAAACTGCTTGCAATCCGTCGTTCACGTGGTCCTAATCACTGTCACTTGCAGTAAGCATCACCAACACCATATCACTTGACGCTTTCCAAAATTCGAAGTAGTTTTTGAGTTACCAAAAAAAAACGCGGTCGCACGCACGCACGGTTTCACATTAATGTATAGATATAAATGTCCTTACTAAAAGGT
>JAHZNE010002178.1:0-13067 GCA_027744055.1 Callyntrura sp. NNG-2020
GATTATCTACCTGTTTAATTATTTTGTGTTCCATTCTATTGTTTAATATATTACCTAGATAATTATTTATTTATTAAAGCATTTTTGTTTGATCTCTTATACAGAAACATAAGCCGTGTATAAATAAACAGCCATTTGTAAATTCAAATAATGATGCTAACAGTTAGTTTGATTTCATGTAAGTGCGTTTAAGGTGGAAATGCAGTGATTACAATTTATTCCTCTTTAGCTTTAGAGTGTGTGATAAAAGCTACACTGTCATCCTGAACTTCCTCTATCATACCCTCTCGCATCGCCTTTTCATCCTCGTCCAATTCCTCTTGTGTCAGTAGCCGTTTACCCGGCACAGGCTCATTCTCAGGAGTGTCTTTTATTCGTCCCTTCCGTGCAAATCCAATCATGCTACCTATACCGATTGTTCCCAATGCTCCAAGAATGTTCAAAACTTTTAGTATGGGCCATAGTTCCAGAAATATTGAAAGTAGCATTAGTCCAATTTGATTTAATTGATCCAAGGTTGCCGACTAGAAATTCCATTAAAAAATCATCATTAACTCTCTCTTCTTCAAGATTTCAAAGTTACTGAATATTGGTTTCACTTACTAATTCAATCCAGGCAAAGGGGATCATTGCACGACTAGTATTCACGAATGTTGGCATTGCAGGCCAATTAACAAGTTCAATTGAAAATTGCAGCCTTACTTGGGCCTCTACCGTGGCTCCCGTTAGCTAAACAAATATTTTATACAATACACAAATAGTTATACTACACAAATACTTGATTTTGATTTAATATGTCATTTATAGTACTGGATGAATGTCCAGTTTTGATTGGTGTTTCCGAGCATCAGGGTTCAGACCCCGTATCCCTTTTAGTAGTTCCCTGTTATGAAAGCAGATACGAAAGTTTAATTGGTTTAAAGGAACATAAAACATTTGAAAGGTAAAGGAAGAAATATTCATGTCACCTGTCCGCCTCAAAGAAGTGAGGTTTCGTCAGTTGCACTGGAGCACCTGCATAAGAATATGTGATTTAAATATATACCGTATAATATAAATTATGGCAAGGGGAAAGGTTATCTGTCACTTGTTATCATGACCTTGAAAACAGGCCGTCAAGCTTTCTAGTCCTGATATGTCACATTTTTGCGGGTCATCTTTCGGACAGAAGCACCACTTATCTGGATTTTCTTGCACGCTTTCAATTGCCGGTAATGTATATCCTAAAACATATAATTATAGGTTTAAGCTTTCATACAAAACGACAGAATCCAAAAAATACGAAATTACACACTCTTACTTGCCACATTGATGCCGGAAGTTTTGGCATCAAAAAGGTACTGCCATCGTACAGAACGACATATTTCAGGTACAAATGCATATAGTTCTGTAACTCCAGGTTCTATGAACGGTGGATTGAACGTTCCATCAGAGCCATTAATAGCATTACAAGAGTCACCTTTGTATATATCCAACTTCCGTTTCCCATTTCTAATGCTATAAAGTTGAGCAAATTGATGGGAGTCTTTACGACCAGAAAATACCTCCCAGTAACCGTCATCCGTGCCATTTTTCTACAACAACAGACAAATCCACTCAAAAGTTTTCATGAACTTACAAGTTGGGGTAAGATGAGAAATACAATTTTTTACGTTTTTCAGTAGAGCAAACAATCCGTCTTTGTAGTCTTCTGGAAATTCAATTTCTCCAGCTTGTTGTACCATAGGATCATTTACCAGATCAACATACGTCTGAATCGATATACCGTCAAATAGAATATCCTTGATTTTAACTGTTCTGGTCAGACTTTCCCCTCGGTCTACCAGCATTTGATCCAGTGTTTCAAGAATAAAGTCCAAGTCCGTGAAGTCGTTTGCCATGTGAGATACCGCCTAACAGCACCAAATATACAATATAGTAATAATAATATGCATAATTAATAATGTTGCGGTCAGCATGTTTTTTCGCATCAGAGAGAACGCATAAATTGTTCATATCTTTCCATCTTACAATGAACAGCACATTCATCATTGTGATGTAATCTTCATCGCTGCCCTTGGACAATTCCCGTTGAAAGTAGAAGGTTCTGTTTTGCTTGTACTTGATCGTGTCTCTGGTGGAGTTTTTGGTGATGTCAAACTTTTCCATGTCCACTAAGTAGGTGTACGGTCCCATCTCGCGGAGCATGGGTTTTGCACCTTGTTGGATATCATCCGGGTTGGACACATTGAACAAGTAGAACTTCATGTAGATCGGAACTGGGAGTGTTTGCCATAGTTTGAAAACGGGAGAGCTTTTCGTGATTCGGAACAGCTGTGAAAGTAATAATGAGCAAAAAAACAATAATCAATTTTAGGTTATAATTCGATAAGGACTACAACAAACAAAGCGGACAAAGGACCTTTTTGATGCCAAGGTTGAGGAAAAAGTCAAAGCCACCGGCGACCAAAAAAATTGCGCTGACCAGATGTACACACCCACAGTAAATGACAAATTGGTGGAATGTGTCAGAAGCAATAAATTTCCGAATGTTCATGTTGCGACAATTTTAAATTAAACTTTAACCTTTCAATTTGCTACCCGCACCACCCGGGAGACTTAACAATAAATTAGCGGTGCAGTCAACGGAGAAAGTCGGAATGAGAAATCAAACAGACTTGATTATGCTGGTAAACTCCTTCCTTTCTTCGTCAGGAATTTAAAACATTAACATTGATAATAAATGGATATAAATAGTCCTATTTTTCTATCCCAAAAATGTATGACAAAATTTAAAAAGCTTGCAAAACATTTTAAATATTCAATACAATTTCCTTGCGAAGTATTGATTACAACCTTTATTTTACAAACATTCATATAGCTCACCTATAATATACTGTCCAAAACATCTGAAAAGTTATAATTTATAAACGCAACCCAATTTTTGCTTGCTTTTCAAAAATACCAGTTAAAAGCAATTTTTGTTATTACATGCTCGTTTTTTAAAAATCGATATGGATTAAGAAAAATCGAATTGTAACATTTGATCTGACATTCATCTAAACTCATTTCGTGAAATTTCAATAGGTCAGGCTTAGGTATAAAATTACTGGAATAAGACCATTTTCCCTGTTGGTTTTGTGACATCGTCCATAAAATGTTTCTAATATTCCAATCCAATGTACATATAGCAAAATGTAAGAACAGGAAGAAACTTCCAATATGGTAATTCGGTTTATCACATTGGGCGTATAGGTATATCGACCAGTACGCTTTTTATGAGAATTTATGTAGTTTAGACATTCCTCAAGATTTAATGTAAAATCATTATAAACATATAAGCTGTGGCACCTAATAAGATATTTCCTTTATTGATAGTACATAGTAATATTGTAAAATATAATAAATAAGAAAAAATTGTGTTTGCGCTGAGTTCGCCTACTATTGGCTGTGTGTTGTTGTGTTTCAATCTCAGTTCTGTTGACAAAATATTTGATTACTTGAATGCGAATTATATTATTGCCCCATGGCATGCATTTCTTGATTATTCATGTATGATAATATGATGAGATGAAGTATAAAGAAACATAAGGAGGAAGGGAATACTTTGTACACGACAACAATGGAAGCATGTGTATATAAAAAGGAATGTTTTAATGAATTTGACATTTCCAATTCCCTTGCTTTTATGACTCCTTTCTTTTGCCATGTCTGCCTTTTGGCAGGGGCTCGGACTGCTTGCGATTTTGATGGTGAGCTACGCTGGCTCATACACGTGCCTGCCATCACAATACACCGATATTGTATTTTCTAGCGGGACTTCAACTGCAGGTCTGATTTATCTCGATCTAATCAACATGGGGTTAGTAACTTTAAGCGTTTCATGGTACTGCTATAAAAGTATAAACATACCATATAATTTAAGAAAAACGTGATATATTTGACGGAAAAGGATGCAAATACTCCTTGACCCCACTTTCATTATATTTTATGGCGCTTAATTCCCCTGCTTAAAAATCTTCATCACAGTAGTATATAGCTTACTAAAGCCCCCAAGCCTACTTTTTCATTTTATTTTAAACTTCTAAAAAGAGCTATTGTTCCAGGAGCAAACAACGTACTACAAAGAACGCCATTTTCTCATTCTCCAACAAATCCACATTGGCAATCTATCCAAAAAAATCTTGGGATTGTCCATAAATCACGGGCTATAAATTTTTGGATGCCGAGTCGCAAATGAATGCCTACATATCCTGGATCCTGGGCTCATATGCGTAGTGGACAAAGCCTAACTATTTTTTATAACGGTACGCCAAGCTCCTATAAAATGTACAAATACATCACAACATCCCGTCGTCTATATATATAAAGATATTTGTGATTACACATATAATTTTGCGATTTCCGTTTTTCAAGCTTTCTCCCCAACTTTATATTTTTTACTTTTTCCCCTTCCGTCTCTGTATTTTCCGAACTAATCCGAAGGATTTCCGAACCTTTTCTTTTATTTAGGACAAAGCTTTTCTGATTCCGTTTTGGTAGGTGCCGGCAAGTCTGCATTTTACCGCATTGCCGTGCTGCATCCATATCAATAATAACATTTCCATAAACTTCTGCCTTTTTTGCTACTGCTCCACCAGCTTTTACTACATACACCATCACTGAATGTGACTGAATCAGCAGAAGAAAGAAGAAATGGTAAAAGAAGGGGGTAAAATAACGACAACTTCCTTCGTTTCATTACACTTACACAACGTATTATAAGATTACTTTGTTAAAACAAGAAGTCCCAAGCCCCAGAGAGCACACACATAACCATAACACAACCCAAAAGAGTCGAAAAAGTAGCAAAGTCGCGCATGCATGCAAAATAACAATATGCAATGCTTTTTTTCACCAGCCTGTAATAACACAATTTACAACAACAATATTGCATGAATGAATGTATGGTGGGGAGAAAAAGAAAGTCCATGATTTCAGTTTGTCGCTGTTTCTGATCATGTTACGTGTGAAGCTGTGAGGATTAGTGGGTGGTGTTGTTGAGAAACATTTTGCTGCGTCACTTTTTACCGTCTTGTGAAATAGCCACCACGCCAAACCACACACAGTTTCCAAACGAAAAGCGAAAACAAGCAGAGGGGAATAAAATTTATTCACAGACGAATTTTCTTTCGAAACTGATTATTTGTGGGTGATTATCTACTTGTTAGTACGGTTGTAATAAATAGTGCAGAAGATATACGCATAAGTGTATTAACTGTTTGTAAGTGCCGTAGTGGTGGTATGACAAAGTAGCTGTTGTCCGTTTGCGCCGTGCTGCTGGTAGCATCCACGTCATAAAGGAAAGAAAAGTACCTGCAAACTTGGATAATAAAATAGTTTCGTGGAAGAAACGACGCATATTTCCTCTTTTCGTATTGGAAAAATTAATACCAGGATTTTTCTGTGATAAACTTCAATACGTTTCTCTGCTTCTGGGTATTACACACGCACAGACAGTTCTCGGAGCCATTGCCTTATTTACACGGGAATAAGCAGACAGCTTACCAAAATTAAATCAAGACAAGCATATTAACGTAGTATTGAATTTATTCTTGTGACAGAAACTCGTATAAATTAATAAAAATGGCGTAAGTAATAAAAATAGATCAAGGTCACAGTGTAAAAACATGTAGTGCGCAGCTCCGCATTGGGGTGACTTGAGAATTCCATTACACTTCCCCATGTACAAGCTGTGTTGTTAATGAATTACAGAGACAAGGATGTTGAAAAGGGACCAGAAGGTGCTGCAGGAGAGGGGGAAGGTGGGGAACCAGCAGAACCCCTTCCCGAAAGAAAAAAGACTTACCAGCAAGTTGCGGCGGAGCAACGTTTGAAACACACACAAAGACAAGTGGACGAGGTATGTGTGTTCTAAATTAATAAATTCGGTTTCAAGGTTGAAATAGGAGAAAAAAGTGCATTTTAAATAATTACATTGTTTTGATTTAATTACAGGTGGTGGAGATTATGAAAGAAAATGTGGAGAAGGTGTTGGAGAGGGATCAGAAGCTGAGCGAGTTGGAGTATCAAGCTGGTATTTTTTTCTTGCAATATTTAGCTTAAATATTTGCCGTTTCTAACATGAGCTGCAATACTTAATTATAGCTTGACTAGATGTCGGGGTAGTCTAGTGCTTCTTATATTAAGACTGGTGTAATGTGCAGATTTTAGCGTAACAATTTCTTAATTTTATCAGAAAAATTACAAGAGGGCGCCTCCATGTTCGAGAAGCAAGCGGGTGCATTAAAGAACAAATTTTGGCTGGAGAACATGAAGGTACAGCATAGTCAACCCTGTTTCTCTCTTACTTTTTTCGCTGTTTACTAAAAACCTTAATAATTCCTCTCTTAATAATAACTTAAAGACTAACACTAACATTTTTAAGAGATACCTTTCATTTATGATTGCAGATGATAATCATAATGGCAATCATGGGATTGATAGTTGTGGGCATTCTCTATCTCAAGTATTTCCAGTAGATTGATTGGCATCGTGTATATTACGAAACATGTAATGCGATGATCTGCCTGAGAAAATGTACATTCGTAACATGAAAGCGTGTCGGTTTAAAAACGAGATAAGAAAAAAAAACATACAAGAATTTAACTTTAAATCGGATGAATTTACAAGTATCTAAGTAGGACACACGTTATAAACATGCACACCACAATATATACACCCATTATTTAATTATAAAGCATTCTAAGGTACCTATAATATCATACAACTTCCGTAGATAATTTTATTTAATACATACGTACATAGAAGATAGGACGTAAGGACACAAACCATGATAATTCAGAGATTCAGTTTATTCAAAATTTTAACAAAATTTGCGCTATTTTCCTCTTCTTCAATGTTCACCCATCTTCTACTTTACTTCTATACTACAAAACAAGTAATCTTTTAAAATCCGGACTCAAAATTTTAATCTTTTAATAGTATCGTCTCTCCATAAAAATTTTGCTTGTTCCACATCTCGTTCAACTTTCTCTTCAATAAGAGTTGCTCTCGTCCCTTTTTCGAAATACCATATTATCAGACATCAGACGTTTTTACGGGGGCGACGTTGATATGATATAAACCCGTGTTACCTATATGTACTCAACTCATTACTCAACACTTATTGGTATATAAATGCGATATTTTCCAAGGTAAACGTCATAAATCGCAGACATAAAGGATGAAACATGAAGTTTCCACTAGTACATCAAAATAGACAGATTCCTATACAACAGGTACATGTTTCTCCAGGGCAAAAGTGGCTTTTCTGTAGATTTAGTATGTGTGTAGCTGACTTATACGAACTCACTATTACCCATCTTTTTATTTTCCACACACAACTTACCTCCATATACACCATTCCATCACACACGGCAAGAATGCATAATAACAATACGTAAAACTATTAACGAGTTTACATTTATGTGATTGATTACCTTTCGAATTTACGACTTTTCGTTTTACGACTACTACTACTCTCTGGTACTAATCGATTACCACGGACTTCTCTCTATTAAACTGAGTAAATCTAAACACATACACAGACCCGATTTTGACGTAAATACTGTTATTTCAAAAGAACGTCATATAATATACCTACTAGTTACAAAGCTGCTCAAAGAAACAGAAAAAAATGATGATAAACCTAACATAAAACAGAGAACCTGTAATAGAGAACATTGACAATGCAATGTAACGTGCAGATATCTTAATCAAAAAGCATGCGCCTCGATCACATCGATCTTTTCTTCATCTCTTTGTGTCAGTGTAAATAGTACATCACAAAAACAAAAAAAAAGAAATTTACAACAAAGCTGAACTATTCATTTCTGATAACAAAGTAGAAACATACATATAGCATTTAACTTTGGTAAAAAAATATAGAAAGTGTACCGATTATAACGAATGACATGACAGAAAAAGGTTAAACGTGTTGCAGAATCCGACAAAATCGAATCATCGTAACAAAAGCGGGAATGTTTTCAATGACTTTTTTGTGCGTTTCGTAAAAAGAGAATGTTTTCAAAAACTTGTATTTTGTAAAAAGTCGACGGATTAATTCCCACCGTTTGAAATTACTTTAATAAGATTATGTACTTTACTCCCCTTCATCATTTTTAGTAAGCAGCAAGTCAGAAAGGTTACATGACATTGTGTCAGCTTTTGGTCATCATTTAAAAAAATGCTAAATATGAGAACTACAAAAGTCAAAGTCAGACTGTTTATATTGTGAGCGTTTAACGTTCCCCCCATCAAAAAGGAGGAAATCAGTTGTCAATAATAATTAATTTAAAAAAAACTACTTTTCTTTCCGACAAACCCGGAAAAACAAAAACAATTGAGTCGTAATCTCTCTCCTGTAATTTATAATACTTTTGATTGTTTCATTCTTCCTTCAATAATATCTTGTACAATACGATAATAAGGAATTTTATCTCTATATATTCGGTATGGAACAGATAGGTAGTGTAGAATGTAGAATGGAGGAAAAATAAATATTCTCGTGTTTCTTTCTTCTAACTATATCTACAATTAAATTGTATGCTGTGGTGTCATTATTCTCAATACTAACGAAAAAACTAACGGAACAAGTTTGAAAAAGGGACCTGTCATTATTTCTAAAGTATAATAATTTTTCCTCTTCCGTTTATTACGTCGTGAGACACCTGTTTTGAAAACTAACTCTCCACTTTCTATGACTTATACGGTTGTTACTAATACTTACTGACAGATTGCAAACCAAAATTACTCTTAAAAATATTAATTCTAAGACGGTCATGTGTGTACAGTGCCACTCGTTTTCTTAATGCATGTTCGCATTAACGTTTTACTCATTAATTATGGATCTCGTACTGTGATCATGTGATGAATTTATGAACTGTAAACCAATTTTTATTATTAAGTTTTTTTTACAAACACAAACTGCAACAATAGAAGTATGACACTAACCCAATATAAATTCAACAAACAAAATAACATTATATTACTTTACAATTATACATAAATCTTCATGATTAACTTACTATTTAATTAACCATGATATGATGATGATGAACAAAATAAATAATAGTTAATATTTAATATTACTGTCATGCTGGTGATCCACCATAATCCATCCACAATAAAAAACATGTATGCTGTTGCCAACAATAAAGTTAATCTTCAAATTAACCGTAATACTTTCCATTAAAAATTGTATGTAATAAAAAAAGTTTCACTTCTTTACCACAAAAAATGCATGCCATCTCAAATTTAATACTGCACGGGCAAAAAGTTCATTGTTTGTTGGTTAATAAATAAAATTGCATTTTAAAATTTTTCATCTTTATTAACATGTATAACGATTATAGAAATGCACGATATAAGCACGATATGTATATATATACTTACATTCTCTATGCCTGCGTAACTACTCTCCAGTTTATTGTCATCTCCCAAAGAAATGTTTATTTCATACTTTCACTTGCATCATCGTCATTACTTCTCCTCCTCCTCCTCCTACGAGAGGAAAACATTTTCTCTTTATATATTTCTGTCTTCAGGAAAGCAAAAAGTTCTTTCTCTATCCATAATGTAGTTTATATAGTCCCTATTATCGCATCACATGCATCAATCAACCCACAACTCACTCGAAAAAGGCAAGGATGGGCCCAAGATACGTTTTTTCATTTCATCGTGTCTGCCTGGATATTGCTGCTGTGTTGGTTTCTCCCCGTCGTGCATACCAACTTTGCCCTTTCCCTTGTCCTATTCTATACGTCTTTCGTGTCTATATGTGCCTTCGTCATTGGTGAAGTGAACTGACGCAAGCCTTTAATAGAGAGGAAAGCTGCGCTAGAGCGTTTTCGCTGCTGTACACAACAAAAAAGAAAGCGAAGGGAAATCGATCCGGAGCTCCCAGCTCCAGCCACATTGCTGCTATCATACGTACCTCCATTTTTCTCTGTATACACACAACACAATATACAAAAAATACATTCTTATACAACTTTCCCTCCCACATGTATAACAGTACGTCGCCTGTAAAGTGCCAGCAACACCAACTTTCCTCCAAGTGTCCCTACTGTCGAGTATTTCATTTGTGTAGACACATAATACCAAAGGAAAGGAAGCGCCTTCTAGAGACCTATGCTAACTTGAATCTACCAACTTCCTTCCTACTGCCATCGTTATACTGCCTGCTGCTAACACCACCGCTGCAATATTGATACAACACCATTGAAGCGAAGAACGAAGAAAAGCCTTGCACTATGCCATTTCCCCGTAAAAAATGATACTGTAGGGCAAAACGACGATATACCTGTTATGTTAAAGATATATTACATATAAATGTATACCATTTTTATTTTTAATATCAATTGTTATAAACATTCAATGGAATCCTCATTATTCTTTATATTCTTACCTTCTATCCGTTCTCCGTGTAATTAGTGTACCACTAAGGTCGTCATCCCACAAAGCCATGAGAAACAATGCCTAAATGTATGCACACATATTATGCAGAAGCTATAGTATAAAAGTATAAAGGTATTTTCTCTCGTTTTCTCGGAACGTTTTACGTGTCCACAAGGAGCAAACATTACCTATCTGCCCTGCCTACATAAACGAGACAACAACATTAAACAAGCAACTCTCTCGACCACTTTAGATGGTGGCGAAGCGAACGAGTTGTGCATGTGAGAGAAATTGTGTGTGTGTGTGTGTGCATGTGCTAAAGTAGAAAAGAAGCTGACACATTTTCCTTAGGAAGAGAAAGAAAGCAGAAACTTCTCCACCTTCCTTTCCACTTAGTATATTTATATCATATCCTGTGCATGCATCTAGATAGGAACATCATATGTAGGCATATACCTCTCTACTTTTTTTAGGTATATGTTGCTGTTGTGTAAAGTCAACCGTGAGGGTGGACTATTATTACACTCTTCTGGCATTACTACGACTTCCCTATAATTTTACCTTTAAACCATTTTAATAAATAAAATGAAATAGCTCCACTGCTACTACATATTCCATCCTCGACCACCGAGATTCATTCCCTTTTTCCCTTGCTCTCTACTCACCGTCTTTTTCTCTATTGTCTTTCTGCTCTCGAGTGTGTGTGTGTATGTTGTCCGTCATTATGAGCCAGTGAGTAGGAGAGAGAGAAAATATTTTTATACAGTCAGCCAATCTTCTCTGCTGTGTGTCTCCACAGTTTTCAGACTCTCGGGAGAGTTCTCTTCGTGATTATTTTAGTGGATGCGTGAAGGCAGGCTGTATGTACGTAAGTAGAAGCTACATACATACAAAAGGAAGTCAGCTCCCAGGCTTATGCACAAAGTGTAGCCGAAAAATCTCTTAAATCTACCAAAAATATACATGTAACAGAAATGATAATGCACTGGCGGAGGTAATGGTATGTGTATGTACATTAGTAGTATTTGCAACATCAAAAGTACTAATACCTCGAGCATCAGAGAGAGTGCTGCTGCTACTCCTGCTGTAGGGACATAGACAAGGGCAGTGTCATTCATTCTATGTATCTGTATAAATGTATTTTCTGGTGAAATTGGTGAATGGTGAAATTCTTGTAACATAGCAAGTTGGAATTTTGTAAGAGAAATGGTGAAAGCTTGAGGATAGAAAAAGGGTGAGATAGAGAAGAAAAGAAAATATATGTTACAATTTATATCGTGCTCTTATTGTTAGTTGTTGTTGCTTATCGTCATTATTCTCCAATTTTGTAGCTATTATTCTGCCTTTTAATAAAAGTTAAAGTTTTCTTTTCTCAACCGGAGGAAAGTAGGAGAAAGTCAATGTATTAGGTTGTCAAATTATATTTCTGCTGCTGCTCAGGAAGGAGTCCTGTTTTAGCTATTTTATATAGGAAAGCGTACAAGCTGTGATTTCTTGAGGAAAATTGTTACTTCGTCGTAAACTTTACTTGAAAACAACGCTCAATATTAAAGAAGCCTTTCACATCGGAAATAAGTGAACTTTAGTTTGCAATAATCATGAGGTAAGCAAAATAACTTTTTAAATTCTCGTTGTGGGTTTGATTTATTTTGACAATAGTGCCAAGGACAGTTTTAATAATTCACTTTTTTGTAATTTAATTATTTTAGTGCCCTGGACCCTGATATGGAAGCTGGACCTGATGGCGATTCGGAGCCAACTCCAGAGAGAAAAAGAACTCCCCAGCAAATTGCTGCAGAGCAAAGGTTGAAGCATACACAGAAGCAAGTAGACGAGGTACATAAAAAATTAACTTGATTTTGGTTAAAAGTTGCTGTGAATATTTTATGCAAATTGTGCTAATCCATATGGCGATTCGGAGCCAACTCCAGAGAGAAAAAGAACTCCCCAGCAAATTGCTGCAGAGCAAAGATTGAAGCATACACAGAAGCAAGTAGACGAGGTACATAAAAAATTAACTTGATTTTGGTTAAATTTGTTTGGTATAGTTGATTAAAAGTTGTTGTGGCTGTGAATATTTTATGCAAATTGTGCTAATCCAGTTGTGTTTAATACAAAAATATCACTGTGATACTTCCATGTAGGTGGTGGATATCATGCGAACGAATGTAGAAAAAGTGCTTGAAAGAGATTCGAAATTGGCTGAATTGGATTATCGATCTGGTGAGTATACATTAATGTTTTCAACCATTTCCCTGACCCTTTTTGCTCGATAAATCAAATCAGTTTTAGTTACGACAGTAGAAATGCATAAAGAATTATAGAGAGGTAGTTACTCAATTCTAATTTAAAATTCTCATGTTGATTATCGGGATAATTTAAACAAATGTCGATTTCTTCTCCATGCTCGAGGCCGATATCTCAATGCATAACCTATTGCAGATGGGAATAATCTTATAACCAGATTTAATAATACATTTCAACGTCATTTTAAATTTACACATTTACACAACTCATTACATATCTCATTACCACACCTCTTTTAAAAACAGTAATAATTCAAAAGTATAGAATAATAATATTGAGTCATTGCTTTAAATACACAGCAAAGCAGACAGATTAATACGTACACAATATTGGACGCAGAT